>CANIUD010000835.1:900000-1099301 GCA_947470075.1 Closterium sp. Yama58-4
CTGCCACACCGTCTCGTCCGGCACACGCAGGTGCACCGCCACCCACCCGCACTGAGAACACCCTCCCCCTCCCCCCCCTCTTCCCCTCCCGCACTAGAAACACCCACCAGTGCGCACTGCTGAGTGGAGTTGCTTTTGGGTCGACTCAAAAGCGCTCACCTCCCCCTCCCACACCACACCGGGAACACCCACCTGAGCGCACCGGGAACACCCACCTGAGCGCACCGGGAACACCCACCTGAGCGCACCGGGAACACCCACCTGAGCGCACCGGGAACACCCACCTGAGCGCACTGCAGCGTGCTGTTAGCCTCGGCGAGGAGCTCCTCCAGCTGCTGCTGCGATGTCTCTACAGGCGTGCCCTCGAAGTGCCACACCGTCTGGTCCGGCACGCGCAGGTGCACCGCCACCCGCACCACGCCCTCCCCCCACACTTGCTCCTCTATCCCCGCCACCAGCTGCCACACCTCGGGCCGCGGACTGGGGATGGAGGGGATGGAGGGGATGAAGGGGATGGAGGGGAGGAGGGGATGCAAGAGATGAACGGAAGAGGGAGGGACAAGAGTGGGTGGATGAGTGATGGATAAATACCAGTCACACTGCGCCTCGAACTCTCAGCACGCACCACGCCCTCGCCCCACACGTGCTCTTCTATCCCCCCAACCAGCTGCCACACCTCGGGGCGCGGACTGGGATGAGATCATCAGAGTGGAGGAAAGAGAGGGAGAGGGGCAGTGTGGGAAAGGGGGGGATGCAAGAGTAAGGATTAACAGTGGGTGAGATGACGGATGGATAGGATACCGATCACACCGTGCCTCCAATCCTAAGCATGCATAGACGGCTGTGGTGCATGGCGCAGGGCACAGCAGTGAGCGAGTGGGTGTGGCACAGCGCAGGGCAGGGCACGTGAGGCAGACACACACACACCTGAAGAGGAATCTGAGAATGCATCCGAACCCATACGCGATCTTGAACCCCAGCCGCCTCAGCGCGGCAGCCCACGGCCCCTCGTCCAGCAACAACGTGGTGATGAGCAGCCCGTGATTATACCGCATGCGGTAGTTGCTCAGTGCGCTGTGGCGCTGCAGGTCCTGGATGCCAAAGCTCTGCCCCACCATGTTGAAACACGGCACTGCGCTGCTGTCCTTTACCTCCGCGCTCAGGTTCCCCTCCAGCCGCTCGCACGGCGGTGCATGCCACTCCACGCGCTGCTCGCTGCTACCGCCACCCCCGCCGTCGCCGTTGCTGCCGCCCGCGCCCGCGCCGTTGCCGGCGCCGTCCCTCGCGGGCTTGAGGGCGTCCAGGGGCGTGGCGCGCAGCAGCGGGCGGCCCCCCATGGGCACGTCGGGGGAGAGCGCCGTGTCGATATGCGGAGAGTGGAATGCGGCGTGCATGCACGGCTGCGCCACCAGCAGCGCGCGGCGGTCCAGCAGCGCGGCGGGGAAGATGGACACCAGCCCGATCAGGTAGTCGCCGATCCCCCCGCACGTGCCGTACCTGTTTTTTGAGAATTCTAAAAAAAAAAAAAACAGATTTAAAAAACAGATTCAAAAAACAGATTCAGAATTCTAAAAAAAAGGATGATGGAGACGAGCCCGATGAGGTAGTCGCCAATCCCCCCCCCCCACGTGCCATACCAGTCGTACGTCAGAAAGCGCACTGCCGGCGCGTCAGCTGCTGAAGAGTCGTCCGCTGCTGCAGGCTCCGCGGGCCTGCCGTCGTCGGGGGATAGTGGTCCGCCAGGCGCCTGCGCGATGTGGCGGCAGGCTGTGGCGGCGGCGCGGAGGGGAGGGGCGGCGATGCATGTGATGCGGCGGGCGCTGGTGCTGGAGCTGGCGATGGCGCTGGCGCTGGCGAAGGCGCGGGAGACGGGGCATCTGCGCAGGGGAGCGGGGAGCAGAGGGCGGAGCAGTGCGTATGAACGCTCGCATTCACCCGCATGTGCTTGCGCCCTGCCCCTGCTTCCTATCCGCGCAACCACGCGTCTGCTCCAATTTTTGGGATATCCGCTTCTGCACCACTAACAGTCACCCACTAGTTCAACCCGCATCGTCACGTGCTCCGCCCCACCGCCCCACGCTACCTGGTGGCTTTCGCGCGTTCCACGCGTCGCGGCTGGCGGCTCTGATGCGCGCGTGCAGCTGCACGTACTCGTCGCGCCACGCCACCCCGCACACGTGCTCCGGATACTCGAACCCCGCCAGGATCGACCCCGGCCGCGCCGCTCCGCGCTGCGCGCTGCATGCCTGCGCGCGGAGGGCAGGGAGGGGCAGAGTGGTGAGTGGGAGAGGTTGGGCGAGAGGGAGTGGACGCACCGCAAACTCACCTGCCGCGCGACGCCGCATTGAGGTGGGATGGCGGCAGGGGTTCAAGAGTTAGGAAGCGCGGCGCCGAGGGGGGGGGGGGGGGGGGGAAGAGTTGGGAGAATGTGGAGTTGACCTTACAGCGAGGCATGCAGTGACGAGGACGAGACTGAAGCAACGAGCTACGCGAGACGGAGAGCAGCGGTGGCGACTGCGGCGAGTGTGGTGTGAAGGGCGCATGACTGAGCGGCGCAGCTTGACATCGATTGGTAGGGGGAAGAGATTACCAGGCGTATGGGTGCACGGCGCGCATAGCTTGCGGTTTACTCTGTTCAACTGCTTGACTTCCATGCTGCCGGCTAACGATCTTCGGTACACCCTCTTTCGCGCCGTTACAACTTTGGCAGGCTGATCTTGTTTTATTCAAAATGAACCATACCGAACCAGGTCTACTAACGGGATGTTCCATGGAGGGTGAGTTTGCCCTACCGTTCAGCTTGCGAAGTATGATTATATTTCTCGCTATAGACCACCGCATTACTAACCCTGTCTTGTTGGAGATGTGGTGCATATAGAAATTCGTTGATGTACGTATTTCCAAGGGTAGTCGGCTTCAGACGAAATTCATCTGATGGATATGAAATATCAGACATTTTCTAATGTCCATCGTCATCTGAATATTTGTTATTTGGTTTCATTTCAACGGCTGGAAATCCGATTTATATTCGGCTGACCGTACAACCTTGTTTACGTTTATCTAATTATTACTAATGTATTCACATTACTATTTGGAATTATTCATCTAATACTGAAAATCTTCGGCCCAAAGCCAGCTGCCCACTGAAAGGAGTGCATAAGTCTCAGAAGAACTAGGCAAGAATGAATGAACTAGCAGAAGTTTGGGTACAAATATGAAACCCTAGTTGGGGTTGTACCCCATATTGGCTACCCCACTACAGCCTACAAGCATAATACAGTTTAACACACCCCCATAGGCAAAGTGGGGGAGAACAAAGGGTCACAAGACCAGTCCAGCAAAGCAAAGCAAAGCCCAGGGTGGATCACAACGTCACCACACTCCGAGCACAAGTAAAGGCCACAAGGCCAGTTCACATGCAGTGCTAGATATAGTACAAGACAAGCAACACAGTGATCAAAACCTAGCAAGCAAGCAACAAGATATATATAAAGTACAGTACAAAGAATGTCAAGCAGTGAGCAAGTGAGGAAATGTGGACACAAGGCCTAAAGAAGTACAGTGCCGCTGATGATCACTAGGCGGGAGCGCCTTGGTGAAGATATCAGCAGTGTTGGCCTTCGAGTCCACGTACACAAGCCGAAGCTGACCGCGCTGCTGAAGCTCTCGAGCAAGAAAGTAGCGAAGAGCAATGTGCTTCGTTCTGTGCTCCAGTCTGTGCTCCTGACACAAGGCAAGAGCCGCCTTGTTGTCACCGTACAGAACTGGAGGAGAACTAGGCCGCTCTCCCAAGTCAGTCAGCAGGTAGGTGAGCCAGCGTAACTCCTGTGCAGCCATGGCTGTGGCGTAGATCTCAGCCTCACAACTAGAGCCGAGAACAGAGGAAGAGCGGGTGGACCGCCACGAGACAGAACCAGAGCCAAGGCTGAAGGTGTAACCCTGT
This sequence comes from Closterium sp. Yama58-4, assembly GCA_947470075.1. Taxonomy (NCBI): domain Eukaryota; kingdom Viridiplantae; phylum Streptophyta; class Zygnematophyceae; order Desmidiales; family Closteriaceae; genus Closterium; species Closterium sp. Yama58-4. The sequence goes on from CANIUD010000835.1 coordinate 903,944, forward strand.
GACGACCGCTGCGTAGCCAGGTCGTCCACCCAAGAAGCGTCCGAGTGACCAGTGAGGACAACTCTGTCGCGTCCTCCAAGCACCAGCCCCATGCCTGATGTACTGCACAAGTAACGCAGCACCCTCTTAGCAGCCTCCCAGTGCTCTCGCCTGTGTCTCCCAGGCGCAACGTAACGAGCAAGGATGCTAAGAGGGTACGCGAGGTCAGGTCGCGTGCAGGTCATCAGGTACATGAGGCAGCCTACAAGCTCTGGGTATGGGCCACTCGGCTCTACGGACTCGTCCGAAGGTGGAGCTGAGAGCGAGTGGCTGGTAGCCAGAGGTGTGGCCTGTGGTGAGGAGAACTGGAAGCCGAAGCGCTGAAGGACCTGCTGCACCATGTGTGACTGAGTCAGGGTGATGGTGCGGCGAGCTCTGTCCCGGGTGATCTGCAAGCCAAGGTAGCTACGCAGTTCACCCAGGTCAGTGCAGGTGTGTCTCTTCTGCAGCTCCGACTTCACACGAGCGAGTGCCTCAGTGTCAGCAGTAGCAAAGACCAAGTCGTCGACGTACACGAGAATGTAGAACGGCGGCAGCGACGTGTCTGTGCGCAGAAACAGCGACGGGTCAGCAGTAGACGGCGCGAACCCAAGAGCCGCAAGTGTAGTCCTCAGTGTGTACCAGGCGGAGACTCCACTGGGTACCAGGGGGAAACGACCCAGTAAAGCCAGGTGGGCGGCGCAGCCAGATCTCCTCATGCAGGCTGCCCTGCAGGAACGCTGTGCTGAAGTCAAGAGAGTGAAGCTCGTAGTCACGCTGAGCAGCAACGTGCAGCAGAACCCGAAGAGTGGTCATCTTCGGGGTGGGGGAGAAGGTCTGGAAGAAGTCGACCCCCTGACGCTGACTGAAGCCTCTAGCAACGTAACGAGCCTTGAAGACAGGCGGAGAACCTGGCGGCCGCTTCACCCTGAAAATCCACATGCCATCGACGATGTTCGCCCCAGGAGGGGGAACCTCGTCGACGTAGGTGCCTGTGGACTTCCAGGATGCCATCTCTGCGTCCATGGCTGTCTGCCACTGAGAGGAGTAGGGACCCGAGATCGCCTCTGCGTAAGTGCGCGGAGTGGGGATGTCTAGTGCATCCGGGTCTCCCTCAGGGGCAAGCAACCAGGCCACGAGATGAGGTACAGCAGCCGCAAGAGAGTCAAAGTCCTCCTGCCTGTCCTCAAGGACGTCCGTGCCAAGAGCACACTCACCCCCGACGGACGGAGGACAGACAGACGCAGACTCTGACTCAGCAACAAGGCTAGCAGCGTAGTCTAGACGACAGGCAGCAGCAAAGTCAACCAACTCAGCGACCAGAGCAGACGCAGCCGAGGACTCAAAGGTAGGGTCAGTGACAACAGTAGCTAGGAGACGCGTGACTGTAGGGTGCTCAGCGCGATACCGGTCAGACTCAGGGTCCGGAACGGCAGGCAAAGAGGACTCAGGAGGAGACGGTAGAGGGACACGCCGAGGAGCAGTAGAGGGACGCAGAGTCATGTAGTGAGTGCATGGGACAGGAGGAGGACGCTCACGACGGACACGACTACCAGTGCGAGCAGGACGAACAGGCGACGCAGGACGAGACTCAGGCTCACGACGCTCTGTAAGACCTCCTGTGGGACCAGCGTAAGGAGAGGGAGCAGGAAGAGGCGAGGCAGGCGGTAGCTGTGACTGCGGCTGGACAGGCGGAGGACACTCCACGGAGGGAGGAGGACAAGGAGGAGGAGCCTGCCCAAGAACCTGCTGAAGGAGCGGTACGAAGTACGGTCGCGGCCGCGCAGCGTCTCCAGAAGCAGAAGAGACTCCAGCGGCCGGGTCCTCAGGACCAGCAGGAGCTCCAACGTCCGGGTCCCCAGTACCAGCAGCAGCGCCACCGCTCGGGTCCTCAGCTCCAGCAGCAGCTCCACCAGGCGGGTCCGCAGCACCAGCAGCAGCGCCACCCCCAGAGTCGGCAGCTCCAACTCCGCTAGCACCGCCAGCGCCAGAGTCCCCAGCTCCAGCAGCTCCAGTCGCAGTGCTCCCAGAACAACCAGTCCCGGCAGCTCCAGTACCCCCAGTACGAGCACCCCCAGGACGAGCAGCCCCAGCACCCCCAACTCCAGCCGAGCCACTAGGACGGCGAAAGCGCCGGACGTACCAGTCACGAAGCTGCTGCGGTGTGAGAGACTGCTCAGCACCCCGAACCGGAGCACCCCCAGACGTAGTAACCCGAGGCTCCGTAGGCTCAGTAGCAACACCCCCAGGCTCAGTACCCGCAGGCTCAGTACCCGCAGGCTCAGCACCCCCAGTCGCAGCACCCCCAGGCTCAGCACCCCCAAGCGGCAAACTCTCAGGCACAGTACCCTCAGCTCCAGCACCCGTAGTCCCAGCACTCCCAGGCCCCGCACCCGCAGGCTCAGCACCCCCAGGCTCAGCACCCCCAGGCTCCGTACTCTCAGGCACCGTACCCTCAGCTCCAGCACCCTCAGTCCCAGCACCCGCAGCCCCAGCACCCCCAGGCCCAGCACCCCCAGGCTCAGCACCCCCAGGCTCAGCACTCCCAGCAGCACCACCCGCAGCAGCACCTGAGTCACCTGTGACCTCGACAGGCTCAGCGACGGGAGGAGGGTCTACCTGAGAGACACCTGAAGGAGCAGGACCCTGAGGGGGAAGGGGGTCTACCGGAGGGGGACCAGGAGCAAGGAAAAGCGGCGGGGGAGGGAGGGGGGCAGTGCGGTAGGGGAAGAGACGGTAAAAAGGGACCGACTCGTCAAAGGTGACATCCTGAGAGGCGAAGACCCGGCGCGAGGTGGGGTGGTAAAACTGCCAGCCAGGCGCGTCAGGGACAAAGCCAAGGAAGACACAGGGAAGCGTGCGGGAGGAGAGCTTGTCCGCGGACGTATCGCGGACAAGGGCACAAGCACCCCACACCCGGAAGCGCGACGCATCGCCAACCTCCCCCGTCCAACGCAGTGTGGGCGAGGTCTCCGGCAAGGAGACACGGGGCCAGAGGTTGAGCTGATGCGCGGCGTACCGGACAGCAAACGGCCACAGAAAATGGGGAGCCGCCGCGTGGACCAAGGAGGTACGAGCGACCTCCATGACCAGGCCAATGCGGCGCTCAGCAACCCCATTCTGCTGTGGGGAGTCCGGAAGCGTGAAGGTCTGCTCGATGCCCTCCGCCTGACAGAAGGTCCTCAAGAGATCGGAGGAAAACTCACCACCTCTGTCAGAGTGCAGACGCAGGACAGGAAGATCCGTCCGGAAACGGCGGCGGAGCTGGAGACGAACGGTGCGGATCCAAGGGATCAGAACAGCAGGGACCTCACCCTTGGTGCGCAAGGGGAAGACCGTGGTGTAACGCGAGTAGTCGTCGACAACCAGCAAAAAGTACCGCTCACCGCCCTGACCACGAACGCGGGCTGGGCCCCACACGTCCAGGTGGAGGGTCTGCAGAGGAGCCTCTGTCGGGGGGAACGAGGAGGAGTGAGGAGCGGCGCGCTGCCGCCCCTCGACGCAAGGAAGGCAAGGCGGCGCAGGCGAGGCAGGGAGGGGAGGGAGGGACCTGGGAAGACCAGACACAAGGTGGCGACGGTGCATGCCACGAAGGCGTGGCAAGGAGGGGTGACCCAGGCGGTGGTGCCAGAGAAGAGTCTGGTGCGACAGGGAACGACACTCACAGGCGTGGGCTACCAGACCTGACGCAGACACCTGACCGACAGCAGCGACCTGAGGAGACGCAGTGGTCAGTGTGTAGAGACTCGACCCCGGCCGACGGGTAAACGTAGCCAGGTGACGGCCGGTCCTGGAGCACGTGCAGATCGCCACACGCTGTCCTCCAGGGGTAAAGGTGTCAACCCACTGATCCTGGAGGACAGCGTTGCTCACCAGGTTCGTCGAGAACGAGGGGAGGTGGAAACCCGACAACGAGCCAGACGGAACCGCCGGACAAGGGAGGACAGTGGTGGACTGGGCAAGGACTGGGCCCCCAGAGGGGTCAGCCAAGGAGACTGGGACCGGTGCAGGAAGCGGTGTGAGCTCAGTACTGTCACGAAAGAAGCAGCGGGAAGCACCTGAGTCAAGGGTGAAGGTGTGACAGGCCTCAGCCGGTGGGGTACCTGAGAGAGCAGTCTCTGTGGGTGCTGTACCTGAGAGAGCAGACTCGAAACCAGCCGGGACAGCACTGGAGGGAGCAAGTACAGGGGGCACCATACCAGAGAGAGCAGACTCACTAGTACCCAGGGCAGCGGGCTCTATACCTGGGTCAGGCGGCACACACAAGTAACAGTCTCCCTCGGCACTAACAGTCAATGCATACATGGCAGCAATAATAGCATCATAGTCAAGAGCAAAGACATCGACACCAGCCCTCATGAGCTCAGCCCAGCGGGGGCGCTCAACATCCGCACCCATCTCCTCACGCCAAGCGTCGTCAAGGCGGGAGAAGCAGCGGTACGGGGTGTGGAACCTCCCACACGTCTGTCCCTTGCGGTCACCTGTGCGAATGACATAAGAACAGCGGCCACTGCCCCCCGACGTCCCACGCTGAGCAAGCCACTCACGAAGCTGCTGGGTCGTCTGGGGACGCTGCTGCTGCTGGGAGCTCTGGCCCGAGCCAGTGCCTCCACTCCGACCTCCGCCGCCACCACTACCACCGCTCCGACCGCCACCGCCGCCACCGCCACCACCGCCACCGCCGCCACCGCCGCCGCCGCCACCGCCGCCGCCGCCACTACTGCCACTGCTTCCTCCGCCGCCCCCGCCTCCACCACCGACCCCACTCCCACCAGCGCTCCCGCCACCGCTCCCTCCAGCACCGCCTCCCCCCCCACCTCCCCCACCTCCTCCCCCCCCAGCGCCACCACCACCACCCTTGCCCCCCTTGCCCTTGCCGGTGCGGCGCCTCCCACCAGGAGCAGAAGCAGCGCCAACAGACTCAGCACCAAGGAAGTCAACAGCAGCAGCAGCAGTGTAGGAGGGAGCGAGGGGAGAGGGAGAACACCCCTCAAAGATGGGGGTGCGAGGAGCGCCACGAGCAGCACCGACAGCTACAATGCTCTTTTCGGCCGCGAGCAGCTGCTCCTCTAGGAGGGCGACTGTGAGCTCAGTGGGACAGCGAGCAAGGAAGTGGTCTCGAACTGAGCGGAGGGTGTCAGGGAGACGGGTGACTATGAAGTGGAGTGTCCAGTACAGTGGAGGGGGGTTCTTAGCGCAGAACTCGGTGGGAAGGGCGGCACGCAGGCGAGCATCACTAGTGCGAAGGTGGGTGATAAGATCGGCGACTGTAGCAAAGGTGGACAGATCGGGGAACAGGTACGGCAGCATGAGGCGGCTAAGCTCGGCTGTGGCAGGCGAGGAGTAGCGAGCAACGACAGCATCGTACAGGGCCTTAGCGGATTTGCAGTCGCCAAAATGCTCGAGCTCAGCTAGCGGCAGGTGACTGCGAATGGCTAGGCGAGCAGCTGCGTCACGAGTCTGCCAGTGGGAACGAACACTAAGCTCGGCTGTGGCAGCAGGAGCAGCGGCAGCACCAGACGCGTAGTCATAGAGGGAGATGTGGTCCGTGCTATTGCTCATAAGATACAACTGCAGGTCGTCGAGCCAGGAAGTGAACTGCACGGGACGGCCCTCAGCATCGAAGGAAAGAACGCGAATAGAGGCCATAGCTCAGGCGTGAGGGCACAGCAGAGCAGCGGCAGCAGCAGAGGGGACGCGCTAGAGCGAAGATAGCAGCCACAGCAGGAGCAAGCGGCGGTGCACAGGCAGGGAGCAGCAGGCGAGAAGCGCGGCGGGCGACGCAGCAAGCGGGCAGTGAGGCAGCGGGCGACGCTGCGAAGCAGGTAGCGGGCGGGCGGGCGGCGCTGCGAGCGGGCAGCGAAGCGGGCGGGCCGCGAAGCGGGCAGCGAGCGGGCGGGCGGGCTGCGAAGCGGGCAGCAGGACGAGCGGGCTGCGAAGCGGGCGGGCCGCGAAGCGGGCAGCGAGCGGGCGGGCGGGCTGCGAAGCGGGCGGGCCGCGAAGCGGGCAGCGAGCGAGCGGGCTGCGAAGCGGGCGGGCCGCGAAGCGGGCAGCGAGCGGGCGGGCGGGCTGCGAAGCGGGCAGCGGGGCGAGCGGGCTGCGAAGCGGGCGGGCCGCGAAGCGGGCAGCGAGCGGGCGGGCGGGCTGCGAAGCGGGCGGGCCGCGAAGCGGGCAGCGAGCGGGCGGGCGGGCTGCGAAGCGGGCGGGCCGCGAAGCGGGCAGCGAGCGGGCGGGCGGGCTGCGAAGCGGGCAGCGGGGCGAGCGGGCTGCGAAGCGGGCGGGCCGCGAAGCGAGCAGCGAGCGGGCGGGCGTGCTGCGACGCGGGCAGCGGGACGAGCGGGCTGCGAGCGGGCGGCTCGGCGGGCGGGCGACACTGCGAGGGGCGCGCGAGGGCGCTAGTGAGGGGCGCGCGAGGGCGCTAGTGAGGGGCGCGCGAGGGCGCTAACGAGGGGCGCGCGAGGGCGCTAACGAGGGTGCGCGCGAGGGCGCTAACGAGGGGCGCGCGAGGGCGCTAACGAGGGCGCACGAGGGCGCTACGAGGCTAGGGCACGGGGTAGCGTGGTAACCGCATGCGAGCGGTGGTGGGCCCTTAAAAAAAAACGGTCGGTAGGTCCTAGGGACCTCCTGCTCTGAATACCATCTCAGAAGAACTAGGCAAGAATGAATGAACTAGCAGAAGTTTGGGTACAAATATGAAACCCTAGTTGGGGTTGTACCCCATATTGGCTACCCCACTACAGCCTACAAGCATAATACAGTTTAACAATAAGTTTATTGTTGCAATAGTTAAAAAATGTTAGAATTAAGTTAATGCTCAAATAACATATAACAAATGTCTTTATGTGCCTTTATTGAGGGCAGGTAATGGATAATAATGCGATGCATACATATGGATATGTAATTTTGTACAAGTGTACTTTGTAAGCTATTTTTTGTGGTACTATAGAGGGTATGTGATATTAGATACTCTCATAATCTCAGCCACTAGACCATTGGGATAGAAGGGATTGTTAAGTAGCGGGTGATTGCACCCGTAACTCTTATAAGCGAGCCTTTAGCCTTTCCTTAGGATCAATTTGCATCCCCAGTGCAGGTCTTTTGACACCCCCCCTTATAGGGATGCCCTAAACACGGCACAGCATATGCGCACATGGGGGCTTGAACAAGAGACTTTTCTCTATGATACCATCTAAGAGTCTCAGCCACTAGATTACTGGGATATAAGGGCTTGTTAAGTAGCAGGTGAGTGTGCTCATAACAACCCAGGCTAGCGAGACTGTAGCTCTTCTATAGGATAAATATGACATTTGCAGTGCAGGTCTTCAGACAAATATACCCCCCTTGCAATCCCTTCCTTTCCTTGCCATCTCACTTTCCTTCCGGTCGCCCTACCTTTCTTCCCTCCCGTCCCCCAATGATCTCCCCTACCTTCCCATCTTCTTGGTGTGCTTCCCTCCCCCTACCGTCCCCCTCATTGTCTTCGCTCACCTCCCGTCGTTGTTCCTCTCTCCCTTCCCCTCATGTTGCTCTCGCTGTTCCCGCTCCCTTTTTGTCGCCTTTGCTATCCTCCCTCCCCCCCTCCTTTCTTCTCATCTCTATCTCGCCCCTTCTGCCATAAGCTTTGCTGGCAGAGCACTCATCCGTCAGACATCCTCCATCACACCTCTCTCTACTCTTTGGATCACCCTGCTGATGGCTGCCGACGATTCATCTCAACCGCCGCCCTTCCTCTCTCCCCATCGCCCTCGGTCAGGTGTGGAGAGAAGCTCTACAACGGAGCTGGACTACGGGGAAGGCATGGGTGGTACAAGTGATAATAGCTTTGCCTGCGTTCTCTAGCACTTGTGCATCCACACAAAGAATTGGCAAGAGTTTCACGAACAAAAGTTGAGAACAATGATGCAAAGATAATAGGCAACAATGACTACATCTGGGCCCTAGCGACCTAGAAAACAGGCAGGTTGATTGGCAGCGCAACAAATCGACGGCTTGCCAACACTGCAAGTCGACGGCGTGCCGCCAATGCAACTCAATGCCGACTTGCCAGCACTGCAAGTCGAGGACCTGCCAATGCTGCAAAAGGGTGGCTTGCCAACGCTGCAACAAGGTGGCTTGCCAGCGTTGCAACTGCATGTGCGCACCCACTTCGCAGATGCAGGTGGACGGTTGGACACGTTATGCACCATCACGAACATTGCGCAGGTGCCAAGTCGGCCACGTGCCGATAGTTGCGCGAAATGTGCCACGCCGACCTCGTGCGCACGTGATGTTGCCACGTCGATTGGCTTCGCCAAAACCACCTGGACGACGTTCGTGCACCTCCGCTGAACCTCATCACATGGGTTATTTGGTCGACGGGGAAACCACCAAGTCGCCGTCGACTTGGGTGCCCAGATTCCGCCAACTGCTGTACCTGCTCGTCGACCATACAGATCGATGCTCGCTCGCCGACTTCACCAAGTCGGCAATTCTCCAGGTCGACGAACCCCTTCGTCGACCACACCAGCTGCCTGCTGACTCCTTCAAGTCGGCATCCCCAGGTCGACGACTTCTCTCGTCGACCGCCACCCACGTTGACGAACAGGCAGGTCGACGATCCCTTCGTCGACCACGTCAGTTAAAGTCGGCCGCCGGCTTCCTGTCGTCGGCGGCTTCACAGTGGCCCCACGCAGGTCGACCAAATTTGTCAACCTGCTCGCCCAAGTCAACTTCGCCCACTGCAGACGGTTGGTTGCACCTCTCGCGCACTCGACCACGAAGTCGGCTTCGCCCAAGCGAGGACGGGGCCAACTACCGTCAACATCAGGGACCTTTCTATAAATTTCAGGGGGCTTGATGCATCAAACATTTTTTATTTGTTATATTTGTTTGATGTATAAGATATTTTACCAAAACTTTCCTGCCCACTCAAATATGACACTTCTATGTCCTAGTTTTATATTTCTAGATTATTCGGATTAGGCCCGTCACTACAGATTCGCCGTGGCTTGCAGAGTACACAACTGGAGCACCTACGCACAAGTCCATTCATCGGACTTAGCTTGGGCGAGATTACTGACCAGTGTCGCGGCAAACACATATTGTGCTTGCCACATTCATCCGTAAGAGACGTCGTGTTTGCGGGTTCCTTGCACAATTGACAGTCAACAAGGGTTATGCCACCTCATTGCTCGCACTCTTGCTGTCTCATCTATGAGCAATCGGCGTCGACCTACGCCGAGTCTCTGGAATCAGCACTGACGGTGCACGAGAAATGCTCGGTAGCTGCACGGGGCTTGTCGCACACCTGCCCCTGCACATACACAACCTTGTGTTTTACCTGCATTGCACACTGGTAATAGTGATGCTTGAACATTAACATGTGTGAAAATTGTGTTGATCATGCTGATTGTTTCTCTGTTTCAGGGAAGCACTTGCTGCCAAAGATGTTGCAGAGGCACCTCTAAATTTCCATATGGTCGACGTTGTCATTCGTGGTGTGTCAGAGCATCTCGGCCGCTCGGGCCCGTGGCTCCAACAGTTACTGGATCTGCAAGAAGTCTTCGCTTTGACGAACCTTGAACTGCAAGGCATGCACAACATTAGATGGTTGTCACGAGGTGACGCCATCTTGAGGTAGGCCGTCGTTTTGCCTGCGGTTGTAGTGATGCTGTAAAAGCATGATGCTAAGCTTGACAAAGTCGTCACCAGCTAAAAGTTTTGACTCATGTTGATGTTCTTGGGGATGTTTTCGAGCAGCTCAACGCCATGATCAGGATGTTTCAACATCGAGAGGTGTGTTCGATACCATGTCTTAATGTTTGTTCTAGCAGTAGTAACAAATTCTAACATACTTAGTGTTTGTGTTGTGTGGCAACTAGACTTCAACACAACCCACGAAAGGCGGTGAAACAATTGCGCAGTTTTTGCCCCGTCCATGCTAAAACCCTGTAGACCGAGGACGGCGGACCAGCATGACAACTTCCCCAATATGGTGAAGCTGTAGGTGGCAGTTACTGTTTTGTCACTAAGTACTCTTAAGTTTTAATGGAGTTTCTCTCTGCAAAACCTCATCAACAACTGGCTACATGGGAGCTTAAAAGATGCGAGGCTAAGGGATTTGCTGTATATGTCAATGCTTGAGAAAAAACCTGAGAGGCCTGCGGTGGTAGAGATTCGGCGAAGCTATAGGAAGAGGAAGCCCTTCATCATTGTGGCAAAGCCAAGAGAAGGCAGGCGTGAAGCTAAGGGGGATGGGAAAGGAAAGAAGGTTCCAGGGATGTGGGAGTGGGGGGCTTGGAGAAGTGGCTGATAGTGTAGAGTTTTAAGTGATGAGGATCTGTAACCTTCAAATCTTGACTCAATCCATTCAAATCCAACTGTTGCAATCTCCAGGTTCGCCAAATTGCCAAGCAAAAGTGCATCAGCGTTAAAAATCTCAGGAACACTGTATGCTGAGCGCAAAAAAACTAGTGCTTACTGGATTTCCAGCATTCTGTTTATGCCTAGGGCTGACGTGTCAGGCCAACTAGGTGGGGGATGGGCTCATAGGTTAGCCTACCCCTTAGCTAGCCTAGGGGGTGTGTCAAAATAGACATGTATTGTGAGTACACCTTGGTAGGTTATGGATGATAGAGTTTACTACTTGTATCGATGTATTCCCTCATTCTAGTCATTTGTCATTTCCAACAAGGGGGACATCTCCTTGAAGCTGGCTCCGGAGGTAAAGCTTGGCCTCGATCAACTGTTGGTGCAACCCTACGGTTTGCACTCGGCTTGTTGTCCATGTGCGTGCATGCGTGTGTGCATGGAATGGCATAAGGGCATAAGATACTAAAATTTTCATGCTTATATTAGTGTGTGAATGATGATTCATAATGTTGAATGTGTGTGTCGAGTCAATAGCGAGTTATCGCTAGTCGCGTGTCACGCGATCATTTGTGTCTCGTGCGCGATTTCTATTTTGTCGTGCGTTGAACGTTTGGTGTATCGCAGGTGTGTGCAGCAGACCCATCAAAAACTCAAGGATGAGTTAATGATGAAGAACCAGAGCCTTGGTTTCAAGATTCAAGAGAACGCGAAGCCCGCGAAATGGGTAGACTTCAAGATAGTGAGAATAGTTACATTACTTTGTGTAGTGTAACATTTCACAAGGTGTAGGCCCTTGTGGAGGGAAGTTTCGAGACCCTTCGTAGTTGGGAACAATGTGGCATTGTTCCACATCACTATACCTTGTCTTTTGAGGTTTATAGAGGATGGGAGGCATTCCCACCTCGTAACTCTTCCTAATTTTTGTTTTAAGACTATAGTGGGTGACATAGTGCCGTTCGTTCAAACTGAAGTTGCATCGTCAATACTTGATGAAATCGTGCGATCTAAATTGCCTATTGTAGACGACGTTAAGACGCTCCGGATCTAGTTTGAAGCATGTGATTTAGAGCTGTCAACAGAATGCTATGAACATTTTAATCCGCTGTGCGGAAATCCGACTATGCACTCTATCTTTCGTTTTAGGCACATTTCAGCCTATTGTGACTATATCAAGTGGTATCAGAGCGCCTTGGAGCAGCTTCGACTATGGCTGGACCTGAAGAAAGGGGTGGCAGAGGTGCTGGAGGCAGTGGTGAAGTTGAACCACAAGGCCAACCCCATGATCCCGTGTAACCAAGTCTTGGCCCATCTAGGGATGAGCCTAGAGTGTTTGGCCTTGACAACTTCGCTGAGTGGTCCTCCAAAATGGAGAACATATTTTATCACTATGACCTGCTGGAGGTGATGGAAGGAATGGAGAAGCGTCCCGAGAACGACCCGGGGAAGAGCTCGTGGGTGCGGAAGACCGCACAATGCTATCTCCTACTTGAGCAAGCGTTGGAGAGCAGCCAGATCCGTCACATCAAGCCATTCCAGCTTGCACCAGAGAAGGGACCAAATGCATGGGCTGCTCTCAAGGATGTACATGCTCCTGCAACAGCGGCGGTAGCTGTGGTGTTGGAACGGCAAATGGAGGCACTACGAATCGAAGAAGATGAAGCGGTTGAAGAAGAAGTGCAGAAATTCTTCGACCTTTTGACGCGGCTTGAAGGAGCGGATCTCAACTATGGTGACCTCCAAAAGAAGACAAAGTTGTTGGTCTTACTCCCATAGTCATGGTCCTCGCTCATCATCAACCTCAACCGTGATCTGCCCGGCCTCTCGCTTGAAGACGTGAAGCGAGCGATCCTTCAAGAGGATTTCCGACGTCGTGAGTTGGCGGGTTCGGATGGCGCCGGGGCAGCAAGCATCGGCCGAGGATATGGTCGTGGAAGGGGCAGAGGACGAGGGGGAGGAAGGTTTGGTGGCAGCAACTTCAGTGGAGGCCGCAGAAGTGGCGGTTACCGCAGAGACAGTAAGAACTATGGACGCGGTCGCGGACGGTTCGACGGTGGGTGTCACTATTGCCACAAGAGTGGACACATGTGGCGCGATTGCTACAAACTCCCTAACGGATGGACCCCAGCTCAAGGCCAAGAGGGTAGAGGAGCAGGTGGAGGGAGAGGAAGAGGCCGTGCAGGTCGTGGCGGCCGCGGAGGTGGTGCTGCAAATATGAAGAGTGGAGGCAACAAGAGTGAGTCGAGGGACGATCGCTTTCCAGGTTAATTCTTCTTCGTCTCGACGCAAGCACCGGCTGGTCCAGAGAAGGATGAAGGCTTTGAGGAGCCAGCAGCTGTGGGAAAGGTCACCCTACACTCCCTGGACTATTGGGTGATCGATAGCGGCGCTACCTATAGCATGACACCTCGCGCGGACTTGCTCACCGAACTCGAACCGTCACCGGTGAAGCATGTCACATCGGCTTTGGGGCAGCGAGCAGAGGTGAAAGGCATGGGCAAGGCCATGTTTAAGGGTGTTGATAGGAAGATGGTGGGCCTCAAGAGCGTGCTTTGGGTGCCCAACCTTGCTGCCAACCTGATTTCCGTGCGGCGGTTGCAAAAGGCCGGCATGGACACGAGCTCGAAGGGAGCCAAGACCTACACCGCGAGGATTGGCGACCGGATTCTACGGGATCTTCATGAGGATAGGGATGTCTACAACGAGATGTGGCAGATCCCTCTGGTCGCCATGCCTAAGGAGAGGCAAGTGGCAGCAAGCGTCAGCACCAAGGGTGAAGCGGTTGGTAGCGGCTATGGCGCGAACGATGGCGCCAAGGAGAACGAGTTCAAGGAGTACAATCTTGGAGGGACCAGCAAGCAGTGTGAGCATAAGGCGAGTGGTGCAGCAGCCAAGGAGCAGCAAAAGGGTGAGGAGAACCCCAAGGCAGCAGCGGAGGAGGACTACGGAGAGAGCATGTGGGGCACTATCGTGAGTGCGGCATTCTCCAATCCGACTTCGGCTATGGGGGAGTGTGATTTGCTCAACTTGCATCGGCGAATGGGACATGTAGCCCTGCCTATTTTGCAGCAGCTAGTGAAGAATGAGATGGTTGCTGGCATACGTGTGAAGGGGGAGCCTCAATGAGGTATTTGGCTGCCCGACGTGCATGCAAGCCGAATTCACCCGTTTCCCGTTCGCTAGTTCGGAGGCGACGGCTAAGGCACCACTTGATGAGGTGGTGATGGACGTGGTGGGCCCCTTGAAGCTTGGAGCTACTTGAGCAGAGTATTTTCTCACCATTTTCGACGTCTATACCTGCATGACCTGGGTGTATGTGCTGTCCGAGAAGAGCGATGTGGCTGAAACGGTGAAGACCGATTGGTTGCCGATGGTGGAGCGGCAACAAGACCAGCTAGTGAAATCAATCCGCACCGATCGAGGGGGAGAGTTCCTGAGCAAGGAGTTCTCATTGTGTCTGAAGAAGAATGGCATAAGACACTCTCTTACGAAGCAATACTCCCCTGCAATGAACGGCATCGCCGAGCGAGCGAACCGGACAATCACGGAGACGGCACGCGGGTTGCTCATTGAAGCCGGGCTACCCGACTACTTTTGGCCTGATGCGGTGCGGAGTGCATGTATGGCCAAGAACAAGGTCTTGACTCATGTGGGAGCAGATAAATTGGTTCCCTATGTGCAGTGGATTGGAAGGAAGCCATGTTGAGAATACTAGGCAAGAATGAATGAACTAGGAAGAGTTGGGATACAAATAGAAACCCTAGAATGTGTTGTACCCCATGTAAGCTACCCCACTACAGCCTACAACCAACAACAAGCATAATATTTTGACACACCCCCATAGGCAAAGTGGGGGAGAACAAGTGGTCACAAGACCAGTCAAAACGAACAACACAAGCTCAGGGTGGATCACAAAGTCACCACACATTCCGAGCACAAGCAAGAGGCCACATGGCTAGTTCACATGCATAATTACAGTGATCACTACCTAGCAAGTGTAAGCATGCAGGTATATATAAAGATCACAGTACAGACAAAGTCAAGTAGTGAGCAAGAGAGAGAACGTAGGCACGAGGCCTAAAGCAGTGCAGTGACGCTGATGATCACTAGGCGGAAGTGCCTTGGTGAAGACACCAGCTGTGTTGGCCCGCGTGTCCACGTCAGAAAGATGAAGCTGGCCACGCTGCTGCAGCTCTCGAGCAAGGAAGTAACGCAGAGCAATGTGCTTCGTTCTGTGCTCCAGTCTGTGCTCCTGACACAAGGCGAGGGCCGCCTTGTTGTCGACGTACAGAACTGGAGGAGAACGAGGCCGCTCTCCCAAGTTAGTCAGCAGGTAGGTGAGCCAGCGTAACTCTTGTGCAGCCATGGTTGCAGCGTAGATCTCAGCCTCACAACTGGAGCTGAGAATAGAAGAAGAACGGTTAGCCCGCCAAGAGACAACCGGAACCAAGGCTGAAGGTGTAACCCTGTGACGACCGCTGCGTAGCCAGGTTGTCAACCCAAGAGGCGTCTGAGTGTCCAGTGAGGACAACGTCACCCCGTCCTCCAAGCACCAGCCCCATGCCTGATGTACTGCACAAGTAGCGCAGCACCCTCTTAGCAACCTCCCAGTGCTCTCGCCTGTGTCTCCCAGGCGCAACGTAGCGAGCTAGGATGCTAAGAGGGTACGCAAGGTCAGGTCGAGTGCAAGTCATCAGGTACATGAGGCAGCCCACAAGCTCTGGGTACGGGCCATTCGGCTCTACGGACTCGTCCAAAGGTGGAGCTGAGAGCGAGTGACGTGTAGACAGAGGAGTGGACTGTGGTGAGGAGTACTGGAAGTCGAAGCGCTGAAGGACCTGCTGCACCATGTGTGACTAAGTCAGGGTGATGGTGCGGCGTGCTCTGTCCCGGGTGATCTGCAAGCCAAGGTAGCTGCGCAGCTCACCCAGGTCTGTGCATGTGTGTCTCTTCTACAGCTCCGACTTCACAAGGGCGAGTGCCTCAGTGTCAGCAGTAGCAAAGACCAAGTCGTGGACGTACACGAGGATGTAGAACGGCGGCAGAGAAGTGTCGGTGCGAAGAAACAACGACGGGTCAGCAGTGGAAGGAGCAAACCCAAGGGCCGCAAGTGTCGTCCTCAGTGTGTCGTGCCACTCACGAGGCGCCTGGCGGAGATCGTAGACTGCCCGCTGGAGGCTCCATTGGGTACCAGGAGGGAACGACCCAGTGAAGCCAGGTGGGCGGCGTAGCCAGATCTCCTCGTGCAGGCTGCCCTGTAAAAAGGCTTTGTTGAAGTCAAGAGAGTGAAGCTCGTAGTCACGCTCAGCGGCAACGTGCAGCAGAACCTGAAGAGTGGTCATCTTCGAGTTAGGGGAGAAGTTCAGGAAGAAGTTAACTTCCTGTCACTGACTGAAACCTCGAGCAACGTAACGAGCCTTGAAAATTGGCGGAGAACCCGGCGGCCGCTTCACCCTGAAAATCCACATGCCATCGACCATGTTCACCCCAGGAGGGGGAACCTCGTCGACGTAGGTGCCTGTGGACTTCCAGGATGCCATCTCTGCGTCCATGGCTGTCTGCCACTGAGAGGAGTAGAGACCCGAGATCGCCTCTACGTAAGAGCGCGGGGTCGGGATGTCCAGTGCATCCGGGTCTCCCTCAGGTGCAAGCAGCCAGGCCACGAGATGAGGTACAACAGCTGCAAGACACTCAAAGTCCTCCTGCCTGTCTTCAAGGACGTCCGTGCCAAGAGCACACTCACCCTCGACGGACGGAAGACAGACAGACTCAGACTCAGCAACCAGACTGGCGGCGTAGTCTAGATAACACGCAGCAGCAAAGTTGACAAGCTCAGCAGCTAAGGCAGACGCAGTAGTGGACTCAAACGACGGGTCAGTGACAACAGTAGCCAGGAGACGCGTGACTGTGGGGCTGGCAGCACGGTCACGGTCAGACTCAGGGTCAGGAAGCTCAGGAAGAGAGGACGCAGGAGGAGACGGCAGCGGGACGCGCTGTGGAGCAGAGGAGGGACGAAGTGCCATAGTGTGAGTGCCTGGCACAGGGAGGATGCGGACGCGGGACACGACGAGCGGTGCGAACAGCGCGAACAGGGGAGACAGGACGAGACGCAGGCTCACGACGCTCTGTAAGCGAGACCAACTGCTCAGTGTAACGAGACGCGGCAAGCAGTGGCGAGCGAGGAGGAAGGGTAGTGGACGAAGGAAGACTAAGAACTTGGCAGAGCACCGACTCGGGCGGAAGCTCAGACAGCTGCGGCGGCGGCTCTGGTCGCTACTGCACAGGGCCTCCACCTCCAACACCTCCAGCGCCAGCACCGCTAGCTCCAGTAGTGCCAGCTCCAGTGCCGCCAGGGGCAGCGCCTCCAGCTCAAGTAGCGCCAGCTCCAGCGCCAGCGCCACAAGCTCCAGCACCTCCAGCATCAGGACCTCCAGCTCTAGCACCTCTAGCGTCAGGACCTCCAGCTCCAGTGCCTGCAGTGCCAGCACCTCCAGCTCCAGTAGCTCCAGCTCCAGCGCTAGCGCTACCAGCTCCAGCACCTCCTGCTACAGCATCAGCGCCGCCACCGACAGCACCTCCAGCTCCAGAGCCTCCTGCAACTGCACGACTCCGAAGACGGGTGCGCCGGACAAACCACTCGCGCAGCTGCTGTGGTGAGAGGGGCGCACGTTGAGAAGACCGCTGCGGCGAGGCTCCCGGAAGACCCCCAGTAGAAGCAGCACCACCAGGCTCAGCACCCCCAGAAGCAGCACCCCCAGGCTCAGCACCTCCAGGCTCCGCACCCCCAGGCTCAGCACCCCTAGTCTCTGCACGCACAGGCTCAGCACCCCCAGGCTCAGCACCCCCAGGCTCCGCACGCACAGGCGCAGCACCACCAGTCTCCGCACGCACAGGCTCAGCACCCCCAGGCTCCGCACGCTCAGGCTCAGCACCCCTAGGCTCCGCACGCTCAGGCTCAGCACCTCCAGACTCAGCACCCCCAGGCTCCGCACGCTCAGGCTCAGCACACGCAGGCTCCCCACACACAGGCTCAGCACCTCCAGGCTCAGCACGCGCAGGCTCAACACCCAGACGCAGCACCCCGAGCAGGACCACCCCCAGCAGCACCTGAGTCACCAGTGACCTCGACAGGCTCAGCCAAGGGAAGTGGGTCTACCTGAGAGACACCTGAAGGAGCAGGACCCTGAGGGGGGAGGGGGTCTACCGGAGGGGGACCTGGAGCGAGGAAGAGCGGCGGGGGGGGGGAGAGGGGCAGTGCGGTAGGGGAAGAGACGGTAAAAGGGGACCGACTCGTCAAACGTGACGTCCTGAGAGGGGAAGACACGACGCGAGGTGGGGTGGTAAAACTGCCAGCCAGGCGCGTCAGGGGGAAAGCCAAGGAAGACGCAGGGAATGGCGCGAGAGGAGAGCTTGTCCGCGGTGGTATCGCGGACAAAGGCACGAGAGCCCCAGACCCAGAACCGCGACGCATCGCCAACCTCCCTCGTCCAACGCAGTGTGGGCAATGTCTCCGGCAAGGAGACACGGGGCCAGAGGTTGAGCTGATGCGCAGCGTACCGGACCGCAAACGGCCACAAAAAATGGGGAGCCGCCGCATGGATCATGGAGGTACGAGCGACCTCCATGACTAAGCCAATGCGGCGCTTAGCAACCCCATTCTGCTGCGGAGAGGCCGGAAGCGTGAACGACTGGGCGATGCCCTCCCCCTGACAAAAGTCCCGCAAGAGGTCGGAGGAGAACTCACCACCTCTGTCAGAGTGCAGACGCAGGACGGGAAGGTCCGTGCGGAACCGCTCGCGGAGCTGGAGACGCACAGCGCGGATCCAAGGGATCAAAACAGCAGGGACTTCACCCTTGCTGCGCAAGGGGAAGACCGTGGTGTAACGCGAGTAGTCGTCAACAACCAGCAGAAAGTACTGCTCGCGGCCCTGTCCCTGGACGTGGGCTGGGCCCCACACGTCCATGTGGAGGGTCTGCAGGGGAGCAGTCGTCGGGGGAAACGAGGAGGAATGAGGAGCGGCGCGCTGCCGCCCCTCGACGCAAGGAACGCAGGGCGGGGCAGGCGAGGGTGGGAGGGAAGGCAGAGACCTGGGAAGACCAGAGATTGAGAAGGAGGCGGGAGTGCATGCCACGAAGGCGTGGCAGGGAGGGGTGACCAAGGCGGTGGTGCCAAAGGAGGGTCTGGTGCGACAGGTGACGACACTCGCAGGGGGAAGCTACCTGGCCCGACGCGGCCACCTGACCAGACGCAACAACCCGAGGGGGCTCAGTAATCAGTGTGTACAGACTAGGCACAGGCCGACGAGTGAACGTGGCCAGGTGACGGCCAGTCCGGGAGCACGTACAGATCGCCATGCGCTGTCGTCCAGGGGTAAACGTATTAAACCCCGCATCCTGAAGGACAGTGGTGCTCACCAAGTTCGTCGAGAACGAGGGGAGGTGGAGACCTGACAGTGAGCCGGACGGAACCGCCGGACACGGGAGCACAGTGGAGGAACGTGCAAGCACTGGACCCCTAGAGGGGTCAGCCAGGGAGACCGCAACCGGTCTAGGGAGCGGTGTGAGCACGGTACTGTCACGAAAGAAACAGCGAGAAGCACCTGAGTCAAGCGTGAAGGTGTGCAAGGCCTCAGCAGGTGCAGTACCAGAGAGAGTAGACTCACTAGCACCTAGAGCAGCAGCCTCTATACCTGGGTCGGGCGGCACACACAAGTAACAGTCACCCTCAGCACTAACAGTCAATGCATACATGGCATTAGTATCAAAGTCAAGAGAAAAGATATCAACTCCAGACATATGCATTAGTATCAAAGTTGATGCAGCTCCGCCCAGCGGGGCATCTCAGCCTTCTCGCCAAACTCAGTGCGCCAAGCGTCGTCTAGGCGGGAGAAGCAGCGGGACTGGGTGTGAAACTTCCCGCATGTCTGACAAGCACGGGCACCTGTGCGAATGACGTACGGGCAGCGACCACTACCCCCAGACGCACTACGCTGAGCAAACCACTCACGAAGCTGCTGGGGCGTGAGCTGTTCACGCGGACGCTGCTGCTGCTGCTGCTGCTGCGCCAGCCCGACCACCACCACTGCCACCGCTGCCGCCACCGCCACTACTCCCTCCGCCACCACTACCACCCCCGCTGTCGCCGCCACCACTCCCACTACCGCCCCCACTCCGACCACCACCCCCGCCGCCACTGCCACTACCGCCACCTCCACCGCCTCCACCGCCTCCACCACCACCCACCCCGCCGCCGCCCCCACCACTCTTGCCTCCCTTGCCCTTGCCGCTGCGGCGCTTCCCACTAGGAGCAGAAGCAGCACCGACCTCCTCAGCACCAAGGAAGTCGACAGCAGCAGCAGAAGCAACAGAGGGGGCAAGGGGGGAGGGGGAGCACCCCTCAAAGAAGGGCGTGCGAGGAGTGCCACGAGTAGCACCTACAGCGACTGCACTAGTCTCAGCTGCAAGGAGTTGCTTCTCGAGCAGGTCGATGGTGAGCTTTGTGGGGTGAAGAGCAAGAAAGTGGTCCCTAACTGTGCGAAGTGAGTCAAGGAGGTGAGTGACAATGAAATGGAGAGTGATGTAAATCGGGGGCTCGTTCTTGGGGAGGAACTCGTCTGGGAGGGCAGCACGGTACTGAGCGTCAACAGCGCGTAGGTGGGTAATGAGGTCCTCTACAGTGGCAAAGGAGGACAGCTCGGGAAACAGGTAGGGCAGCATAAGGCGACTGAAAGCTGCTGTGGCAGGGGAGGATTAGCGAGCGACTACAACGTCGAACAGGGCTTTAGCGGTCTTATGCTGGCCAAAGTGAGTGCGCTCGGTCGTCGGTAGGTGGTTGCGAACGGCTAGGCGAGCGGCAGCGTCACGAGAAAGCCATTGTGAGCGAGTCGCACTGTCAGCAGTGTCAGGAGGGGCAGTGGAGGCTCCAGACGTGTGATCAAAGAGGGAAACACCGTCCTTAATATCGCTCAGCAAGTACACTGTAAATCATCCAGCCAGATTTCAAACTGAAGCGGACGGTCATCAGGGTCGAACTCGAGAACAGCGAGGGAAGCCATAGCGAGCAGTACAGGGCAGAGCGTAAGGCAGGAATGAGGCGGCACGCAGCTCGCAGGGCGGCACACAGCAAGGAAGAGGCAGCGCGAGGGCTGCGGAGGCTGCGCGCGGGCTGCAAGGGCGGTGCGCAAGGCAAGGCAGAGGCTGCGCGAGGGCTGCAAAGGCCGGGCGCATGCTGCAAGGGCGGCGCGCAGGGCAGGGCAAGGGCAGCGCGAGGGCTGCGGAGGCTGCGCGCGGGGCAGCAAGGGCGGCGCGCAGGCGGCTGGGGCTCACGCGGGGCCGCAAGCGGCAGCGCGCAGGCTGCAGGGGCCGCGCGCGGGGCAGTAGGAGCAGCGCGCGGGCTGCTGGGGCGGCACGCGGGGCTGCAAAGGGGCGCGCGCGGGTGGCGAAGGCAGCACGCGGGGCAGCAGGGGCGGTGCGCGGGCTGCAGACAGGAGACGCGCGGGCTGCAGGGGCGGCGCGCGGGAATGCAAGGGCGGCGTGCTAGCTATAGAGGCGGTAGAGGGCAGGGCAGGGCGTGGGGTAGCGCGGTAACCGGTGGGCCCGAAAAAAAAATGGTCCTACGGACATACTGCTCTGAAACCATGTTGAGAATACTAGGTAAGAATGAATGAACTAGGAAGAGTTGGGATACAAATAGAAACCCTAGAATGTGTTGTACCCCATGTAAGCTACCCCACTACAGCCTACAACCAACAACAAGCATTATAGTTTGACAAGCCGAAGGTGGATATGCTTCGGGTGTTCGGGTGCATGTGCATGGCGCTCGGTACGTATGCATCTTCGGCACAACAAGCTTGGTGCTAAGGCGATATGGGCTGTGAATTTGGGAATGGTTCTAAACAGCAAGAGAAGGCTTTTTCGAGACCCATTCACCAAGAAGTTCTTGGTGAGCAGGGACTGCAAGTTCATGGAGAATCTGATGTACAAGGATTGGAAGGCGGAAAATGAGGCGAAGATAGGCGTGCGGTTTGGGGAGGTGAAGAGTTCCGGCTTGGAGCATGTGGAGCTGCCTTTGGAGCTGAGCAGCGGCAGCACCATCACAAGGCAATCTCCCCTCGTGAATAGGGAGAGGAGGCCAAAAATGCAGAGGGAGAGGGGGAGGAGGTGCAGCAAGTACCGACACTTCCTCCTTGCACTGGGAGTGCTCCACGGATTCGAGTCACCCCGCAGCAACGCCAAGAGAGCCTTCATGTCCTTGCAGCTGAGGAGGAAGAAAGGGGCAAGAGGAGAGTTCAAGCCCCTAATAGGCTGACACATGATGCGCCGGGATATCCGGGCAAGTCAGTCTTGATCGGAGCGGCACTTATGGTAGGAGATGACGAGGAGAGTGACTACGAGGAGTGTGCCTTCGCGTTCTTCTCTCCGGTGGAGATGCCGAGAGAACCAGCAACTCTCAAGGAGGCCTTGGAGAGTAGTGATGCTGAGGAGTGGAAGAAGGCAATGGAGAGCGAGCTGAAGAGCATTGAGGAGAACGACACGTGGAAATTGGTGGAGCTACAAGAGGGGCGTAAGGCGATTACGTCCAAGTGGCTCTTCAAGTTCCGACGCCGACGGCAAGATCGAGCGCTACAAGTCTAGGCTTGTAGCCAAGGGGTACCAGCAGAAGGAGAAGGTGGACTTCAAGGAGCTGTTTGCTCCTGTGGTGAAGCCGACGACGCTGCGAACCCTACTCGCGGGGGCTGCCATGAAAGGATGAGTATTGAAGCAGATGGACGTGACAACCGTATTCCTCAATGGCATTCTTGAGGAAGAGATTTTCATGGCGTAGCCAGAGGGGTTTGATGATGGTAGTGGCAGAGTTTTGAAGCTGAAGAAGGCCCTCTATGGGCTTAAGCAAGCCCCTAGGCAGTGGTACTTGAAGCTGCGCGAAGTGTTGGAGGAGATCGGCTTCACTCCCTCAACGGCCGATCATTCCTTGTTCATGCTTGGCGAGGCGGAGTAGAGGAGCTTCATGGTGGTCTATGTGGATGACATCCTCATCTTCTCACCCTCTTCTAACCCTGTGAAGGAGGTGATGTTGAAGCTTCACGACAAAGTTCAAGTGCAAGGCACTTGGCGACGTGAACTTCTACCTCGGGCTTCACATTGAACGTGACGTGGAGAAGCGGTCAATGCGAGTGCATCAACGGAAGTACTTGGAGGTGTTGGCTGCCAGCTATGAGCAGAGTGAAGGCCATGTGGCTACTCCATTCCCTTCTGGGTTCAAGTGTGTAAATGGACCAGACGAGGAGAGCGTTGGTGAAGAGGAGAGGCGCCGATTTCACTCGTTGGTGGGCAGCCTCATGTACGCGGCGGTAAACACCCGACCGAACGTCGCCTTTGCTACCGGGCAGCTGGCTAGGGTTGTGCAATGCCCTAATGAGGAGCAGGTAGCAGCTGGAATGAGGGTGGCCAAGTATCTTGGCCAAACACCGACCGTTGGGCTGCAATACTCGGCAGCGGCGCAAAGGCGCCAAAAGGGTGCGAATGGTGTTGAACCCGGGCGTTTGTTCCTCACCGCATTCTCGGATGCTTCTTATGCATCGGAACCAGAGGACATGACAAGTGTGGGAGGCTTCATTTGCTGTGTTGGTGGAGGCCCGATTGCTTGGGAAAGCAAGAAGCAGGTGGACCAAGCATTGAGCTCGGTGGAGTCCAAGTACTACGTGAGCTAGACTATGGGATAGGCTGTGAGGGTGATATCTGTGTTCCTTAGTTTTTTGCTTGTGTTCTCACTACTTGCACATTCATGTGGAAATTTGGCAAGAGTTTCACTAGCAAAAGTTCACAACAATGATAGCAACAACATTGGCAAGAGAGACTACATCAGAGCTAGCAAGCCTGCATGTCGACCTCCAGCGTAGCATGGTCGACCGCGTTCCAGCGGTGCAGAGCTCACATCGCTCCAGTGCAGTTGAGACGAGGCTTGCCAACGTTGCAAGTCTACGGCGTGCCAACGCTGCAGCAAGGCGGCTGCACAGCGTTGCACCCGCATGACAGCAGTGCACCTGCTTCGCAGGTGCTCGCAGACGCACGGCTGCTTTGGTGTGGCACGCCCCGTCACGTGCATAGCGCAGACGTCAGGTCGAGAACTCGCTAGTGACCACGCCCACCAGCCACGTCGACCTCAGGATACCACTTCCGAGGTCGGCTTCGCAGGAACTACTCCGACGACAATCGCACACCACGGCAGAAGCGTGTCGCCCAGGCAACTCGGTCGACCGGGCAACCACACCTGGTCGACCTGGCTGATCGGTCGCCGGCTACACAAAGTCGGCGTCCCCCAAAGCCAGCGCCAGCTGGTTGGCGCCTCCCAGGTCGGCCTTGCCAGGTCGATCACCTGAACCCGGCACCCTCCAGCTCGGCGCCCCCACCAGCTCGGCGCCCTGCAGCTCGGCGCCAGCGCCTACCAAAGGTGCCTCCCAAAGTCGGCGTCCTACCCCTCGTCGACCACCGGGTCGGAGTCGACCGTTGTTGTCCCAACGTCGGCGGCGTCGCAGTGGCCTCGTGTAGGTCGACCTCGCCCGTCGACCTGTGCGCCTAAGTCGGCCTCGTCCACTGTATTTGGTCGGCCATGCTCCCCGCATACCCAACTGCGAAGTCGGCTCCGCCCAAGCAAGGACGGGGCCAACACACAACTCCCATTGACATACATGACACTCTTCCGTGTCGTACGGGAGATTGTGTGGCAGCGGCGTTTGTTGGCTGAATTGGGGGAGGAGCAGCAAGGACCTACCCCTCTCTATTGTGACAGCCAGGGTGCCATCGCACTTGCTAAGAACCCCGTGTTGCACGGCCTCACCAAGCACATGAGGGTGAACATGAGATTGCACATGAGGGTGAACTCGTGTTGCACATGAGGGTGAAATGGCATTGGACGAGGAGCATGGTGGCCGCGGGTGAAGTTGAGTTGCGCTACGTGAAGACGACGGGGCAGCCAGCTGACATGATGACCAAGAGGCTGGTGGAGCAGCAGCACTGGAAGTGTTGCAAGCTGGCTGGGATGGCTCTGAACTGAGAGGAGCAGATTCTACGACCAACAATCCGAGGGGGAGTTTGTTGGTGCAACCCTAGGATTTGCACTCGGCTTCTTGTCCGTGTGCGTGCATTCGTGTGTGCGTGTGTGCATGTGTGTGAGGGCATTGTCAGAATGTGATGTTTGTCTAGCCTGCAGTGGGGTACTCTATAGCGAGTACAGCCCAAATTAGGGTTTGCTATATGTACTCAACTGCCTGCTAGTGAAAACGCTTCTTTGTTGATTCTGATTCTTGCCTGTAGTTTCTGACATGCTATCAGAGCAGGTCGACCCTCCTGGGTCGATCCTGTGGGTGGTCCCACCCGATGCTTCCGCTGCTGTTCTGCCTATCGCACGCCCCCGTCGCCCGACGCGGCCCGCGCGACCTGCGCCAGGCCCGCGCGCGGCCCGTACGGCCTGCGCCAGGCCCGCGCGCGGCCCGTACGGGCTGCGCCAGGCCCGCGCGCGGCCCGGGCAGCCCGCGCGCGGTTCGTCCGGCCTGCGCCAGGCCCGTGCGCGGCCCGTACAGTTCGGCCCAGTGCCGCACGCCGTCCCCCGAGCTTCTGACCGCGCCCCACCCCCGCTGCTGCCCGCGTTCCTGTGTTAGGGTTTGGGGGTGGAGAGTATGGGGGTTGAGAGTATGGGGGTGCTGTGTGTGTGAGCCGTCCCCTGCTCCTCCTCCTCCTCCGTCTCCCACTGCTGCAGCTACCGCTGAGGGGGGTGGATGTGTTGGAGCCGTCGGAGTGGTACGAGGGGGGTGGCGTGTGAGCGGTGCTAGAGGTTCAACAGGGAGTGTGTGAAAGGGGTGTGGGACAGCTGGAGGAAGTTGAGTGGAGGCAGTCGTCTTGTCGTCCGCAGCGCCTGAAGTCCAGAGAGCCAGCTGCGTCTGTGGCCTGAGTAGTCTGAGGCTCTGCGCCTGGTAGCCACAGTGTGAGCACTCCTGGTAGTCCAGAGAGCCAGCTGCGTCTGTGGCCTGAGTAGTCCGGGTATAGCCTGGTAGCTACAGTGTGAGCACTCCTGGGAGCACAGAGAGCCAGCTGCGCCTGTCGCCTGAGTAGTCCGGGTTTAGCCTGGTAGCGACAGTGCTGCGCACTCCTGTTGCCCGTGTGTCTGCAGCTTCAGCCGTCGCCTCCCATCTTCTCACCCCCGCAGTTTCTCCTCCTCCTCACTTACTCTTTGTGATAGCCTCTAGCTTTGCTTGTATTTGTGAACCTACTGCTCTGCCTGCTTGCTGTGCTGATTATACCCCACTTTGACTATGGGGGTGTGTCAGAATGTGATGTTTGTCTAGCCTGCAGTGGGTTTGCTATATGTACTCAACTGCCTGCTAGTGAAAACGCTTCTTTGCTGTTTCTGATTCTTGCCTGTAGTTTCTGACAGGCATGAGATAATATATATTCCATGCTTATAATAGTGTGTGAACGATGTGTCATATGTTGAATGCGTGTGTCGAGTCAATAGCGAGTTATCGCTAGTCGCGTGTTACGCAGTCGTTTGTGTCTCGTGCGCGGTTTCTATTTTGTCGTGTGTCTCGTGCGCGGTTTCTATTTTGTCGTGTGTCGAACGTTCGGCGTGTCGCAGGTGTGTGCAGCAGGCCCATCAAGAACTCAAGGATGAGTATTTGGTGAAGAACCGGAGCCTTGGTTTCAAGATTCAAGAGAACTCGAAGCCCGCGAAATGGGTAGACTTCAAGATAGTGAGAATAGTTACATTACTTTGTGTAGTGTAACATTTCACTTGGTGTAGGCCCTTGTGGAGGGTAGTTTCGAGACCCTTCGTGGTTGGGGACAGTGTGGCACTGTTCCACATCACTATACCTCGGCTCTTGGGGTTTGTTGGGGCTGGGAGGCATTCCCACCTCGTAATTCTTCCTAATTTGTGTTCTAAGACTATAGTGGCTGCCATAGTGCCGTTCGTTCAAACTGATGTTGCGTCGTCAATACTTGATGAAATCGTGCGATCTAAATTGCCTATTGTAGAGGACGTCAAGACGCTCCAGATCCAATTTGAAGCATGTCATTTTGAGCTGTGAACAGAACGCTATGAACGTTTAAAGTCGCGGTGCAGAAATCCGACTGTGTCACATTTCAGCCTGTTGTGACTATAACATCAGCCATCTGGCAAAGTTGATTGCATGCCCCTCCGCATTGAACCGCAGGATTATGTCAGTCGCCTCAACAGGAGGGAGCAGGGGAACAGCTACACCAGATGAGAGGAGTCAGTCACAGGGAAACCCTAAAATGTAGCTACAGTCACGGCGGAGGCCATGGTCGGCAGGTGCAACTACAGGCTCAGCCCGGCAGGTGCAGGGCGGGCTGGCAGCCACACGGACTGGTGCAGCTGGCGCGGCTTGCGCGCTGGTTGCTCAGGCTGACGCTGCTGGCGTCCGGGCTGGCACGGGCTGATGCGGTTAGTGCGCTGGCTGGAACGGGCTAGCGCATGGCCAGCACAGATGGCGGGGCTGGCACGGCTGGCGCGACTAGTGCAGGTGCGGTAATACAGCTAGAGACAGCTATGGGGACAGGGTGCGACGGAGGAAGCTGGGGGGCTGCGAGAGAGGGGGCTAGCGAGGGGCACTAGAGGGGTATGGCAGAGTAAGCTAGCTAGGGGAGGCGGGGCGGAAGCGTAGGTTTTAACCTGGGTTATATGCAAGAGAATACAATAGAGAATCATACAAAGGGTTATATGCAATCTCCTCTATGGTATAAACCTATCTAGCTTATAAAGTTTACATACAAAAGTATGGTACGTGTGTGTACTTTGATACCATCTTAGTGAAATAACATAATATCTGAAAATAAAAAAGACAATCATAGCAGGAAAACCACCTCTAGAATTGTAAGCTGATTATGGTGGGCAATGTACCAGTACCATGAACAAACTGCCATATAGTGTTTATTCGCTTTGAAAAAGTCGGAGGACCCGCGCATGCTTACAGAAGTCACTGATGAGGAATTTAGAGGTGCAAAAGTAGGGGGGAGGGTTTGGAAAAGGGGGTAGGAAGGGGTCAGGGAAAGGGGTGTGACAGAGGCATGGGCGTGTAGGCCATGAGGCACGTGTATGACAGTTGACGCACGGAAAGTCAGATGCGGGGTAACTTTGACCGGCATGGAATGCTTTGCTGTTAGAGGAACTGCATTGTGCTTTGATGTTCGCCAAAAGCACGCACCCACACATGTTTCAGATACAAATAAGAGGAGGAGGAGGACGAGGAGGAGGAGGAGGAGGAGGAGGAGGAGGAGGAGGAGGAGGAGGAGGAGGAGGAGGAGGAGGAGGAGGAGGAGGAGGAAAAAACAATGGAGGGATCGGAAGAAAAGAGTGGAAGCACACTTACGTCCATGTTCCGTCGCCCACAAGCAGCGTGTCCCCATCGCTGTCTTCATACACCAAGCGCCACCCCGCCAGCACGTCACCACCGTCTTCCGTGTCCCCAGCAGCACCAGCACCGCCCGTCCCACCAGCAGTGCCCACCGCACCAGCAGCACCTGCACCAGCAGCACCTGCACCAGCTCCAGCCTCCTCCCCAGGGCTGCCCTTAGCCTCAGTACCATCTGCACGTGGTCCCCCTTCCCTGCCTGCCTTGAGTGCCGGGCCAAACATGGCACCGATGTGCGCATGGAGGGCGGGGAAGTCGGAGAAAAGACCAAGGTACACGGTGCGGGCGATGAGGCACCCTTCCCTGAACACCTGTGGGAGCGTGAGGGAGCAGAGAGGGGCGTTTGAAGGAAGACATCTCGAGGGTGGAATAGGAGATGGCATGAGCACGAATGTCGGAGGGGCCACGGAGGAAGGTGGCAATGCTGTTTGCTGGTTGAGCAACGTGCACTAGTTCACTCTAAAGCACACACCTTTACTCTCATCTGCTTTAAGCTGTGCTGCTCGTCCTCTCCTTGCTGCTGCTGCTGCTGCTGCTGCTGCTGCTGCTGCTGTAGATGCTGATGCTGCTGCTGCTGCTGCTGCTGATGCTGCTGCTGCTGCTGGTGGTCCTTTTGCTGCTGCTGCTGCTGCTGCTGCTGCTGCTGCTGCTGCTGCTGCCCATGCTTCACAGGAGACGATTCTGATCGCTCGCTGCCATCCGGAGAGCTCACAATGCACGGCTTTCTGTCAGCTGGCGAAATCTCATTGCTCGGCACACAGCCATGGAGATCTCCCCTTCCAGAGGCATTTCTGTGTGCGGCACCAGTGGCAGCAGGCCCCTCCTCCGCACTGCCACAACCATCAGCCGAGGCTGGCAAATCTGTTGTGGTTGCACCAGCAGCGGCTCCGGCAGGAAAACGAGGAGGAATGGCAGTAGTGGCAGCAGCTGCATTGATAGCAGGAACGGGAACAGGAGGGAAACTATTGTGTGCTTGGCGAGTAAGTGCGTTCTTGGCTTCGCTCTCCTCATGCCCTATACCGAGGGAGAGAAAAAGTGACAGAGAGCTTTGGCTTGAAATGAGCATAGTGCCCTTCTCTGTCCTTTCGCCCCTCATTCCATCTCCCTCCCAATCCCCACCTGTTCTCAGTTGCTTACAGTCTCCCATCACAAGATCCTCTCCCCCACGCCCTCCCTCACCATACACCACGTCCCATGCTCTCTTCTCCCTCCTCCCCTTCATCTCCCTCTCCTCCCCTCCCTCTGCTCTATCCTCTTCCCCATCTCTACTCTCTTTTCCCCCCTCTCCCCTTTCTTCTTCCCCCCCACCCATCTTCTTTCCCCCCTCTAGCCAATCCGGTAGCTTTCCTCCTCCCTGCTGCCCAATGGCCAGCCAGTCCGCCTGTGAGGAGGCGCCACGTGGCATGCACTCATTGAGCAGACTGACTGGGGAGAGTCGTTGCAAGGTAGGGGAGGAGAGAGGAGGATGCGAGGGGAAAGAGGGGGGGAAAGAGGAGGGCCAGGAGGACGAAGAGGGAATGTTCCGAGAAGTAGGGGTATGCATGTCTTTGTCGAACGGTGCGTTGCTGGCAGGGCTACTATGCATATGGCGCGTCTGTGGATGCATGCCCCCTTGGTTGTGTGCATGTTGGGCTGTGTGGTAGTGGGAGTGCATATTAGATTCTGTGCGGTTGCCGCGACCGGGCCCCTCACACTCTTCTGAGGGCTGAAACTGGGTGCGGCGGAAGGAAGGAGTGGAGGGAAAGGGAGGGGAGGACGGGGCAGGGAAGGAGGAGGGAGAGCGGAAGTGTGGAGTGCGGTGGTGGTGGGAGGAGAAGGGGTCGAGGTCGGTGGTGGAGGCGGAGGTTTGCAGGGAGGAGGGGTGGGGGAGGGAGGAGGAAGGGGGGACTTCTTGCGGGGGAGAGATGTCCCACGGGGAGATGGAGGCGGGCTTGCAGAGAGCAGGGTCTGAGTCGGACCACGAGACCTGGCGGAAGGGAGGGAGGGGTTGGGGGCATCTTTTGAGTCGACTCAAAAGTCACCAGGAGGAGGAGGGGTGGACTTCTCGGGGGGGGGAGAGATGTCCCACGGGGAGATGGAGGCGGGCTTGCAGAGAGCAGGGTCTGAGTCGGACCACGAGACCTGGGGGACGCGAGGGACGGGTTGGGGGAGGGAGGGGTTAAAGGGGGTTGCACGGAGGTGTGCCTTGAGGGGACTCACAATTTTGCAACCTTGCAGAGATAGTGGGGAGGGAAAGGGTAAACGCAGGAGGAGGGGGAGGGTGAAGGATCGAGGGAGGAAACAAGGGAGCAGAGAGTCACTTGATGCTCGCTGCTGGAAGGTTCAGGTGGGGAGACAGAAGGAATGCAGGAGAGCGATATGGAAGCAAGTGCAGATGGGAGAGGTGCAGCAGATGGGAGAGGTGCAGCAGATGGGAGAGGTGCTGGAAGAGCAGCAGGATGCGGATAGGAAGTGTGGGATTATGCTTGCGAACAAGCACCATGACCAGCGTTGACTCACCTTAACTGAGCGCCGTGACCAGCGTTGACTGACCTTGACTGAGCGCCACTGTGATTGCGGCCACACAGAGGAGGTGCTCCCCACTCCTGCCACTATGCCCCGCAGCCTTCAGCCCAGGTGGTGTTGGTGGGTGAATGTCGGCGTGGAGGGGAGAAGGGAAGGGAGCGAAATGATCATGAGATATTTGTATTGAGAAGCAAAGGAGCAAGCAGTTTATGCTGAGTCCTTACGCGACCTCCACAATAATAGAAATCAGGCAGCCTTTACTGCATAAAGAAACTGAAATGTGTATACAACATAGGGAACGGCAGTGATATGTATAACATTGACAAAACAATTACCTCCTCATGGTGAAGTCTTCGGCCTCAAAGGGCGCTCGGAACTCAGTCCCGGAGCACAGGTGGTGCTTGCGCAGGAGAGAAAGGCAGAAGGCGGAGAGCGGGATGAGGAAGGGCGCACAGCCTGGCAGCCTGCTGGCAGGGGGATCGGAGACAAACAAAGAAAAGTGGGTAGCAGACAAAAGCACAGAAGCTAGCCATGAACTCCAAGAGGGTGCAACTCCAAAAACTCCCCATGAAAGTCGATAACAACAGTGTCGGGTCATGTTGTTGGTTTGGTGCGTTGTGAAAGGCCAAAACTTGTGAGATCTCAACAGCCGATAGCACCAACGAAAAGGAGAATAGAGCATGTAACACATGTAACAGGGGCCATGCCACGTCACGCACCGGGGGTGGTAGACAACAGTGAAGGGGCATCGCCGCTCATAGCCCATGGTGGCCATGCGCACCGTTCCCTCCACATCCATGCCCCCTGGCCCCATGCTGCTGCTCCCCCTGCCGCTCGCGAACATTCCATAGGCCAATGGTGTGGCGACAGGTGGCACAGTCTTCCTTCTGATGCTGACCTTGAGGTAGCCGTCGTGACCCCTGGGAGGTGAGGTGAGGGGTTGGGAGTGCGTGGCAGGGGAAAAGGCATTATGAAATCGCCGGGAACGGGCGGAGAGGGCATGGGAAGGGAGAGGGAGTAAGACGAGCAAGAAGAGCAAAAATGAAGGGATCAGGAGATTGAGAAGCACAGGAGGCTGATATGGAGCAGTCGCTGCTGTCTTTATGCCCCCCATGGTGTAACAGAGTAACAAACCCACTCTGCGAGTCGCCAGATGCTACCCCAAAAGAATCAAGACACTATCCTAAGTCACCATCCTCCATGGCAACTTTTTACACTGAGCACACAACGTCACATGAAGATATAAATACATTCAACCCGCTGAGACACTTCAGCTGAGCCAAGAAGCCAAAGTCGTTCCCCTTGCCTCACCGCACGAACAGAACCCTGTCGCCCGCCACAAGCCCTCGGCTGGAAACGAACGCGCTCCACCCCGTCGTGAGCAGGTGCCGCTTGGGCGAGCCCCTGTACACGTGGCGGAAGATCCAGCTGTTGCCGTAGATATCAACGGCTCTCAGCCTCTGAGAAGGGATGTCCTGCGTCATGTCCTGGCGAGGTGGTAGGATGGGTTGATTGAAGATAGTCAGGGAGGTGAGACGGGAGGCAGGGGAGTAGAGAGCAGTGGGAGAATGGGAAGAGAATGTTGAGGAGGAACAAGGAGAGCAGACGGGGGAAGAATGATGGAGAACAGCGTAGGGCGGGCTGCGACGATACAAAGTGGAAAAAAAGGGAGACGGCCAGACAAATGGAAGGAAATGAGGGGGGAGGGGGAGGGGGTTGTGGGGGAAAGGGCAAGCAAGGAGGGAAGGATGGGTGGAGCCTCGTCAACAGATCGGAGAGGGCGCTGGCACGGCAGGAAAGCAGGGCGTTTGGGGTGGAGGTGAAAGGGAGGTAAGGTGATGAGAGGAGGAGGATGAAGAGGAGGAGGAGAAGGAGGAGGAGGAGGAGGAGGAGGAGGAGGAGGAGGAGGAGGAGGAGGAGGAGGAGGAGGAGGAGGAGGAGGAGGAGGAAGAATATGAGCAGGAGGAGGAGGGTAAGGGGGGAGGAGGAGCAGCAGCAGCAGTAGCGCACCAGTTGAGGGAGGCAGGTGTCGGCGGCCTTGCGAGGCACGGAGAGGCCGCCATGGGTGGACGTGTCGCTGGCTGTGAGCGTCTTGCAGAACATCACCGCCTGCTCCTCCCGCCCCCACATCAGCCCTGCAGCACTCGCACCTCCCTCCCCACCCCCGCCTGCTCTTCCTCTCCCCCCCGCTGCTACCGCTGCTGCTTCCTGTGCTCCAGCTGTTATGGCTGCTTGAGAGGTAGCCGCCTCAGACTGAGGCGGAGAAAAAGTGGGAACATAGAAATGAAAATCGAAGAAGAAAGAGGTGGGAGGGAATATAGGCAGAGGAAAGGGAAATGGAGTGGAGATAACCTGGAAAAGGATTGGAGTGGAAGATACAGTATCAAAGGTGGCTAGCATAGCGGCTGTAACGCCTGAGGGGCTTACATGTAAGGGTTGAGTGCCTCCAATGCGCCTCAAATATAACCCTCGTTTTGACCCAGTGGGTAGCGAGGTGTTACAGCGGCAAGTGCTACGTCGTATGGACACACACACAAAAAGCATCAAGCGTGTGCTAGATTGTCATTGTGATGCTTAAGATGAACAGGTGCAAGTGAGAGACAGGTGTCGAAGACTCACCTCATCCACTGGGTGGATCTGCAAAGCAACGCACACAGTGTCGGTGTCTGGATGGGCCTGCTCGGAGGGATGTACACAGGCAGGGCGCACATGGGCACATGTGACACACACATGCGTGCATGCTAACATGTGCATGTAAAAGCTTGCAACCATGTTTAGACAAATAAAGGCCATATGAAGCAGCAACTGGGCATTGAGATGGTGACATAGCAAGCGTGGGGAGCATTCCAAAGCCTTGATAGGATTCAGTGAAGACATAAGCGCGGAGATTAGAAAGAAGGGCCGCACATGCAGGGTGGCGGCAGTGACGCGGCAGAAGATGTGGCTGGGAGGGAGGGGCGTGTCGGCAGGCAGAGCAGCGAGGTGCGCACTCAGATCCTCCAGCGCCTCACCGTGCAACCCCCGACCTTGCGCCCTCTGTGCGAGGGAGGGAGCAGAGAAAACGAGATGAGTTTTGAGTCGACTCATAAGTCAAAGATAATGTGGATGGGAGGGAGGGGCGTGCCGGCAGGCAGAGCAGCAAGGTGCGCACTCAGATCCCTCCAGCGCCTCTCCGCGCACTGCCCATCCTTGCGCCCGCTGTGCGCAGGAGGCAGCGAGGGAGAGAGTGCAGCATCTGTAAAATTTTGGAAATGTGTCGCTGCGACTCTGAATAACACAAGCCTTGGCCCGGTGGTCTAGGGCACTGGCTGCGATACTGGCATCCCAGGTTTGAGCCAAACGTGTCCCAAAATCCGGCCTGAACAAAAGCAGATGACACACGTGTCAATAGAAGCTGAGGGCTTATACAAGGTTTAAAAGCACTGTTGTGAACAACCTCGTTTTGGCCCCAAACGGACGGGTAGGCGGATAGAGGCACGGAAGTAGGGAGAGAAAGGGAGGGAGGAAGAGAAGGGCAATAAGCAGGAAATCCAGAAGAGGGAGGCAAGGGAGTTGGAGAGGGAGGGGGGGATGGTCGAAGGGACGGAGTGAGGAAGGATTCATTGAAGGATATAGGAACCGATGGGGTGAGGGAAGGAGGAAGCGAGAGGTTCAGACGAGAGGGTTGAAGGGAGGAAGGGACTTGGAAGAGGAAGAGTGGGAAATGAACCAGGGTGGACGAGGTAGCTTCATGGACAGAGCAGCAGCAGCAGGAGGAGGAGGAGGAGGAGGAGGAGGAGGAGGAGGAGGAGGAGGAGGAGGAGGAGGAGGAGGAGGAGGAGGAGGAGGAGGAAGGGATGGAGGGAGGGAGGGAGGGAGGGAGGGAGGGAGGGAGGGAGGGAGGGAGGGAGGGAGGGAGGGAGGGAGGGAGGGAAGGGAGGGAGGGAGGAAGGAAGGAAGGAAGGAAGGAAGGAAGGAAGGAAGGAAGGAAGGAAGGAAGGAAGGAAGGAAGGAAGGAAGGAAGGAAGGAAGGAAGGAAGGAAGGAAGGAAGGAAGGAAGGAAGGAAGGAAGGAAGTGAGAGAATGAGAGGAAAGTTACGCAAGACTGAAAATGCATCCGCGTCCTGTGGGCAGCAGGGCGGGGAGGGGAGGATACCTGATGCAGCAGCACTTGCTGCTCGATGTGCCCCTGAGGGAAGTACACAGCGAGAGACCCCACAGCAGGCACCATGGCCAGCGACCCAGCCGCCACGTGCCACAGCTCCTCGTCCCTCGCCTTCACAAAGGCGTCTTTCCCTTCTCCTCCCCCTGCTATGCCCATTCCACGGGCTGATGACCCACCCACTGGGATGGCCCGTGGCACGTTCATGACGCTGTGGGATGGCCCGGCGTCACCAGGAGTGTTCACTGCACCGTGTCTTTCGCCCATCCTCGCCGGCACTGCTTGTGACTCAAGCGGTGGGTGTAAGGTGCGCGGATGGGTGGGATGAGCATCATGTGCCGGCGGAGGTGACAGCTCGTGCGAGGAGGCGGCGACAGTGTAAGCAGCAGCTGGCGCGAAACGCACACGCACACAGACACACACACACACACACACACACACACACACACACACACACACACACACACACACACACACACACACACGCACACACACACACACACACGCGCGCGCGCGCACACACACACACACACGCACACACACACACACACACACACACACACACACACACACAAACAAGACACACAGGAAAAAAAAAAAAAAAAACCTCGTAGACGTTCAGAACCTTCATCAAATTCATGTCGTACTACGACATGATCTTCTATATCATGCACAGGCCAGAGGAAACGATGTATTTGTGATCTTTAAGCCTTCAGAACCTGAGAAGTTGTTATTCTCGATCTGTCTCATGACAGAGTATGTGAGATAGGTCTGCAGACCTTTTCATTTTGACGCATTAGTGTGTCAGCGTATACAGGTCTCCCGGACATTTACAGGTGTTATTCGAAATAGCCCGAGTGCCACCACTTGCAAAACATTGGTCGCCGCCAGAAGGAACGATGTCAGACTCCGAGAAACGCCGCGGCGGAGGGAATAGCCAAGACAATGGCCCATCCGGGTTCGAAACTATGTTCGCGGGCCGCTGATCTGTCTGTTTCGGCACGCTGGTACTGGTAGTCGCAGTAGTAGTGTTCGACATTGTCGAATTTAGTTTCGCAGCTTCGGGAACGCTGGCTTGCATGAACGACTCCGCGTCACGTGGTTTCGGTTGTAGGTGTTGCTCTGAAGGCGCACGAAGAGTTAGTACGTAGTCGCCTTTCTGGTCACGTAGTGTAAGAGCGCCGGCGTGAGGAGCTTGAAATCTTTCTTGCCCACCCAGCGAGTCGTTGCTGCGGTACTGGTGCTCTGTGTGTGGCCACATCATGACACATGCGCATGGCGAGCTTCTTTCACCTTTTTACAAGTGCATGAAACAAGGGCACAATGTTCCGACCAACAAACATGGGGCGTCAGTGAGACCGTGGAGCAAACCCTAGGACAGAAGGACCTGCTTGTGGGACAAGTTTGTCAACCTGTTGATTTTCTTGTTGAAGCAACCCAGGCAAGTCTGCACCAGGGCTGAGGATGACAGGGCGTTTCACCCCTGCCTTTCAGAGTGTTTTTTTCTGAAAGGACTATGGCACCTGTCAGCAAGGCTCAGCTCACCGTACTTTTGAAGCTGGAATTTTAGAAACACCACACTATAATTCGGGGTGGGTCATAACACTCTCCAGTCATGTCTCCAGCTCACACTCCAGCGAAATTCTCAGGACGTGGGCCAGATCGACTTCGATCGGCGCGATCAAACACGAACAATAACTTTGAGGAGGTTGGGGCCAATTCCAGGCAATCGGGGGCAAGCTGATCTCGATCAGCTGATCGCTCCAACTCGATCGGCCACCTCAAATAGCCCGATCAATATCGATCAGACACAATCGGTTACACACTTGACAAGAGGTGTCGAAAAGCCCTCGCTCATACCAACATACTGGCAAGGAGGTTGTAAAGCGGACATTGTGTGCATTGCGACGTTTGCGAAGTTACCGCAATACATTTCTTTCGTCTGTCTCGCCTAATTTGGAAAGAAACTACCACGTAAAGAAAAAATCGAACCAAACCAACCCGATCAGATCAGAGCCGATCATGTCGATCGGGCCCACGCCCTCAGCGTGTTTGGTGTCAGATAGCAAATTCGCTGGGTTCGCGAGAAAAAAGCTGGGACATAACACACTCGGTTCAGATATGGTAAATTTAAACAAACCGCCTTGTTGGCACGCCGAGCCTGGGAAACAGCAATGGCAGGGTGAAATTGGACTGCAGGGTCCCTCGAAAAATGTCGGGAGCCCCGGCCAAACCGCAAAAGTACAGTTGGACAGCGGCCACAGACTTCAAACGAGGTCAGCATCTACAGTTGTCAATGCTCTTGCACACACAGCAAGGTGTATGCCCGACCGAATTCACTGTGTGTGGCAGGTTGGGTCGTAAAGCGAAGTAACGTAGGAAAATCCCACCCAGAGTCAAGCTCTGTCGCA
Source organism: Closterium sp. Yama58-4 (assembly GCA_947470075.1). NCBI lineage: Eukaryota > Viridiplantae > Streptophyta > Zygnematophyceae > Desmidiales > Closteriaceae > Closterium > Closterium sp. Yama58-4. The sequence continues at coordinate 940,792 of CANIUD010000835.1, forward strand.
TCATTAAAGTACACTGTGGACAACTCGGTCGGTGGCTGCTTAGGCAGATTTGAGAGAATGGTGTAGAAATAGTCCGCGCCGATTTCACACCTCCAATTTCATATCCCTGTGTATTCGTTCCTGATTTACAGCGATTAAGACTGCGTAGAAGAGTCAGCGGGAAAACGATAAACATGGTCGCAGCAAATGATCAAGACTTTGTGTTGCGGTCACAAAGTCAGACTTTTACAACATCGACACTTAACAATTCTACGGATGGCCTCTAGTTCCTGGGTGTCTGATCTCTATAGCCAAATAGGTCAGTTTGGTTTGAAGGGACTACTGACGCGGGCTACGGCCTACACTAGATCCCCTACACCAAAACGTGCCCTGGAACAACTTTTCAAAAACATTTCACCAAGTTGCCGCCCACCGCAAAACCAGTGAGGCAGAAAGGACAAGTGTGTAGCTCAGCAGTGCCGGCATGACAAAATGTGCTTGCATGAGTACACTTCCTTTGTGGGCGCAATCGTTGGAAAGGAATGGACCTTTCAGTAAATTGTGGGTCAGCGATACACTTCTGCTGGCTACGATAATTTGTGTTCCACATTATGTACATGCTGCGAAACACAAAATTGTATACAGCTGGCCGAAGAACCTGATGAATTTCAGGTCGAACTGGCAGCAGCAGCCGAGGTTCACTTCACAAATCACAACACAATGTTGCCGCCTATCAGATTTGAATGTGTCGGGTTATCTGGTCTGGTCCCCAAACTGGTATATATACAGTGCAATCGAGTCAGCAAGCTGACCGCGGGCAAGAAAAAAATAAACCCCAGTCGGAAGGCATGCCATTCGGGAGGCATCAACCTAAAAGTTTAGGGTTGAGGCTCCTGAATGACATGCCGTAAGCCATGGGTTTAATTTCTTTTTCTGTTCTGTACAGAAAACACAACACCAAGGTAGGTTCGCCCTTGTTCCGGAAAATTCAGGGCAGGAACGGGAACACGAACCCGTGTGCTTCTCCATCTCAAGCACCGCCGTGAATCGCTACGGTACAAATGCTGCCACATTTACGCCTGATTCCAAGATTTCACAGCTCAGCCTTCACTTCGCACGTAAGCAGCCTGCCCAGTCGACGTTGACTTGTAACGACTGGCAAGTGGTCTCCATCAACAACGCCTTGTTTTTGCCGTGCACAAGGAAGTACCGAAACAGATATTAGACAGATCCGATACAAGCCGTGTTCTATAAGTCGAGAGAATGCCTTATCTAAGATGTGACTAAATACTATGACCAGTCTAACGAATCAGACTCATCACGCAATGGAAACCCATTTTCATATTTTGTTTACTTACCACTGGCTGAGTCAGTGTGATTGTCTTAAGGCCCCTGATTACTTATCATATCCTTCAGACTTCGATTGCGAAGCCTGGCACCACAAAGTATTGTTTCATTGGTGCTTCAATGCAACTTTATCGGAACGAAGCTGTCAAAATTTATTTGTATACATTACTATAACTGCCTGTAGTGTAGACCTAGTGTTGTTCTATGTTGGGTGGTGCACCCTCATGCTTCCTTATTTGTACTCTCGATTCTCTTTAGTCCATCCTCTTTGCTTTGGCAAACTTCTCGTCATGCTCTCATTCTACCCTAAAACCTAGCTATCGCTTCTTAGCCTAAGTTAGTCTTTTGACATGGTATCAGAGCGAGTAAAATCCTGGCCTGTTATTCTTATTTACCCCATCGGCCCACCGTTAGCTTCCGCCAAATGTGCTCTGCTGCCCGTCGCGCGCCCCGGACGCACAACGGTTTCCTGCCCGTCGTGCGCCCCGAGGCGCGCGACGGTTTCTGCCCTGCCGCGCGCAGCCCGTACGACCCGAGCAAGGCCCGCGCGCGGCCCGTACAGCCCACGCCAGGCCCGCACGCTGCCTGTGCAGTCCGCGCCAGGCCCGCGCGCTGCCTGTGCAGCCCGCGCCAGGCCCGCGTGCGGCCCGTACAGCCTGCGCCAGGCCCGCGCGCAGCTGGCACAGCCCGCGCCAGGCCCGCGCGCACCTGACCTTCCGCGCGCACCTGACCTTCCGCGCGCCCACCTGCACAACCCCTGCTGTCGCCCACGCAGCTCCTACCCCGCCCCCCCCCCCGCCCCCCCTTCTCCTCCATCCCCCTGTTGCGCGTGCAGCAGTGGCGGGAAGGGTATGGGGGTGGCGAGTGTGAGTAATCTGCTGCTGCTCCTCCTCCTCTCTCTCTCCCACTGCTGCAACTGCCGCTGAAAGGGGGAGGGTGTGGGGGAATCGAGGGAGTGGCGCTAGGGATGCAGAAGGGGCTCTGGAAAGGGGGTGTGGGACAATAGGGGGACGTTGAAATGAGGTTGCCGCCATGAAGCCAGCAGCTCCAGTAGTCCGGATGCCCTTGCTCCGGTAGCCCTTGAGCCCGTTGCTCCAGTCGCCCGTGGGTCAGTTGCTCCAGCCGCTCGTCTAGCCGCGGAGCCAGTTACTCCAGTAGTCCGGATGCCCTTGCTCCGGTAGCCTGTGTGCCAGTTGCTCCAGTCGCCCGTGTGCCAGCAGCTTCAGCTGCCGCCTCCTACCTCCTCTCCTCTCATAGTCCCTCCTCCTCCTCACTTGCCCTCTTCTCGTGCTGCGCCATGCAGGGTGTATTCCTTCCGGGGGTGATTCTGCACATGGTTCTTCACTGCAGGCAGTTAAGGGGTGTGTCAGAATGAAATTGTATACATTACTATAACAGCCTGTAGTGTAGACCTTGTTGAGAATAAGGCTAGGAATGATGTGACTAGAAACAGTTGGGATACAAATATGAACTCTAGAAAATTGTACCCCATGTAAGCTGTCAGAGGTCCACTGGTGATCCCCGATTGATCCTAGGGAAGGGTTACAGGCACGTTGGCCTGGGGGGTTATGGGCGCACTCACCCGCTATACAAACAAGCCCTTTTATCCCAGTGGTTAGTGGCTGGGATTCTGACATGGTATCAGAGCGAAGGTCTCGGGTTCGAATCCCGGTGTGTGCACCTCGGGCATCCCAGTGCGGGGGGGTGTCAGAGGTCCACTGGTGATCCTCGATTGATCCTAGGGAAGGGTTACAGGCACGTTGGCCTGGGGGGTTATGGGCGCACTCACCCGCTATACAAACAAGCCTTTTTATCCCAGTGGTTAGTGGCTGGGATTCTGACATAAGCTACCCCACTACAGCCTACAAACAGCCAAGTCTATAATAACTCACCACACCTTCATAGGCAAGGTGGGAGAGAAAAAGTGGTCAAAAGACCAGTCAAGGAAAACAAAGCAGGCTCAGGGTGGATCACGACGTCACCACACACTCCGAGCACAAGCAAAAGGCCACATGGCCAGTTCACATGCATAGTTATATAAGAGAGAGCAAACAGTACAGTGATCACTACCTAGCAAGTGTAAGCATGCAGGTATATATAAAGATCACAGTACAAGCAAGGTCAAGAAGTGAGCAAGTGAGAGAACGTAGGCACGAGGCCTAGAGCAGTGCAGTGCCGCTGATGATCACTAGGCGGAAGTGCCTTGGTGAATATATCAGCAATGTTGGCCCGCGTGTCCACGTAAGCAAGACGAAGCTGGCCACGCTGCTGCAGCTCTCGAGCAAGAAAGTAACGCAGAGCGATGTGCTTTGTTCTGTGCTCCAGTTTGTGCTCCTGACACAAGGCAAGGGCTGCCTTGTTGTCGTCGTATAGAACTGGAAGAGAGTGCCTCAATGTCAGCAGTGGCAAAGACCAAGTCGTCGACATACACGAGGATGTAGAACGGCGACAGCGAAGTGTCGGTGCGCAGAAACAGCGACGGGTTAGCAGTCGAAGGAGCAAACCCAAGAGCCGCAAGTGTCATCCTCAGTGTGTCGTGCCACTCACGAGGCGCCTGGCGGAGACCGTAGACCGGCCGCCGGAGGCTCCACTGGGTACCAAGAGGGAACGACCCAGTGAAGCCAGGTGGGCGGCGCAGCCAGATCTCCTCGTGCAGGCTGCCCTGCAAGAACGCTGTGCTGAAGTCAAGAGAGTGAAGCTCGTAGTCATGCTGAGCGGCAACGTGCAGCAGTACCCGAAGAGTGGTCATCTTCGGGGTAGGGGAGAAGGTCTGGAAGAAGTCAACTCCCTGCCGCTGACTGAAGCCTCGTGCAACGTAACGAGCCTTGAAGACAGGCGGAGAACCCGGCGGCCGCTTCACCCTGAAAATCCACATGCCATCGACTATGTTCACCCCAGGAGGGGGAACCTCGTCAGCGTAGGTGCCTGTGGACTTCCAGGATGCCATCTCTGCGTCCATGGCTGTCTGCCACTGAGAGGAGTAGGGACCCGAAATCGCCTCTACGTAAGAGCGCGGGGTCGGGATGTCCAGTGCATCCGGGTCTCCCTCAGGTGCAAGCAGCCAGGCCACGAGATGAGGTACAGCAGCTGCAAGAGACTCAAAGTCCTCCTGCCTGTCCTCAAGGACGTCCGTGCCAAGAGCACACTCACCCCCGACGGACGGAGGGCAGACAGACTCAGACTCAGCAACAAGACTGGCGGTGTAGTCTAGACGACACGCAGCAGCAAAGTCCACAAGCTTAGCAACTAAGGCAGACGCAGCAGTGGACTCAAACGACGGGTCAGTGACGACTGTAGCCAGAAGACGCGTGACTGTGGGGCTAGCAGCACGAACACGGTCAGACTCAGGGTCAGGAAGCTCAGGAAGAGAGGACGCAGGAGGAGACGGCAGCGGGACGCGCTGTGGAGCAGAGGAGGGACGAAGTGCCATAGTGTGAGTACCTGTCACTGGAGGAGGACGCGGACGCGGGACACGACGAGCGGTGCGTTTGAACAACGCGAACTGGGGAGACAAGAGGAGACGCAAGCTCACGAGTTTGTAAGGGAGACCGGCTACTAAGTGTAACGAGACGGGGCAGGCAGCGGCGAGTTAGGAGGAAGGGCAGTGGACGAAGGAAGACTAAGAACATGGTGGAGAACCGACTCGGGCGGAAGCTCATACAGCTGTGGCGGCGGCTCGAAGAACCGTCGCTGCTGCACAGGGCCTCCAGCTCCAGCACCTCCAGCGCCAGCACCAATTGCCATCTCCTGTAGTGCCAGCTCCAGCACCTCCAGCCCTAGTGTCTCCGGCTCCAGCGCCTCCAGCGCCAGCGCCTCCAGCTCCAGCGCCTCCAGCTCCAGTGCCTCCAGCTTCAGTTCCTCCAGCTCCAGTGCCTCCGGCTCCAGTGCCTCCAGCTCCAGTGTCTCCGCCTCAAGCGTCTCCAGCTCCAGTGTCTCTGGCTTTAGCGCCTCCAGTGCCAGCGCCACCAGCTCTAGCGCCTCCAGCTTCAGTATCTCCGGCTCCAGCGCCTCCAGCGCCAGCGCCTCCAGCGCCAGCGCCTCCAGCGCCAGCGCCTCCAGCTCCAGCGCCTCCAGCTCCAGTGCCTCCAGCTCTAGTGCCTCCAGCTCCAGTGCCTCCAGCTCCAGTGCCTCCAGCTCCAGTGTCTCTGGCTCCAGCGGCTCAAGCGCCAGCGCCTCCAGCTCCAGGGGCTCCAACTCCAGGGTCTCCAGCTCCAGCGTCTCCAGCGCCAGCGCCTCCAGCTCCAGTGCCTCCAGCTCCAGCGCCTCCAGCTCCAGTAGCGCTGCGCCGGAGGCGAGTGCGCTGAGCTAGCCACTCGCGCAGCTGCTGTGGTGAGAGGGGCTCCCGCTGGGGAGACCGCTGAGGTGAGGCTTCCGGAAGACTACCAGTAGACCCAACTCCACCAGGCTCAGCACCCCCAGACTCAGCACCCCCAGGCTCAGCACCCCCAGAAGCAGCACCCCCAGGCTCAGCACCCCCAGAAGCAGCACCCCCAGGCTCAGCACCCCCAGGCTTAGCACCCCCAGAGGCAGCACCCCCAGGCTCAGCACCCCCAAGCTCAGCACCCCCAGGCTCAGCACCCCCAAGCTCAGCACCCCCAGGCTCAGCACCCTGAGCAGCACCACCTCCAGCAGCACTTGAGTCACCAGTGACCTCGACGGGCTCAGCTAAGGGAGGGGGGTCTACCTGAGAGACACCTGAAGGAGCAGGACCCTGAGGGGGGAGGGGGTCTACCGGAGGGGGACCTGGAGCGAGGAAGAGCGGCGGGGGGGGAGAGAGGGTCAGTGCGGTAGGGGAAGAGACGGTAGAAGGGCACGACTCGTCAAAGGTGACGTCCTGAGACGCGAAGACACGGCGCGAGGTGGGGTGGTAGAACTGCCAGCCAGGCGCGTCAGTGGGAAAGCCAAGGAAGACGCAGGGAATGGCGCAAGAGGAGAGCTTGCCCGCGGTGGAATCGCGGACAAAGGCACAGGAACCCCAGACCCGGAACCGCGACGCATCGCCAACCTTCCCCGTCCAACGAAGTGTAGGCGAGGTCTCAGGCAAGGAGACACGGGGCCAGAGGTTGAGCTGATGTGCGGCGTACCGGACCGCAAACGGCCACAGAAAATGGGGAGCAGCCGCATGGATCATGGAGGTACGAGCGACCTCCATGACTAGGCCAATGCGGCGCTCAGCAATCCCATTTTGCTGCGGGGAGGCCGGAAGCGTGAACGACTGCTGAATGCCCTCGTCCTCACAAAAGGACCTCAAGATGTCGGAGGAAAACTCACCACCTCTGTCAGAGTGCAGACGCAGGACAAGAAGGTCCGTGAGGAACCGCTCGCGCAGCTGGAGACGGACAGCTCGGATCCAAGGGATCAAAACAGCAGGGACCTCACCCTTGCTGCGCAAGGGGAAGACCGTGGTGTAACGCGAGTAGTCGTCAACAACCAGCAGAAAGTATCGCTCGCGGCCCTGTCCCTGGACGCGGGCTGGGCCCCACACGTCCATGTGGAGAGTCTGCAGAGGAGCTGTCTTCGGGGGAAACGAGGAGGAGTGAGGAGCGGCGCGCTGCCGCCCCTCGACGCAAGGAATGCAGGGCGGGGAAAGCGAGGGTGGGAGGGAAGGTAGTGACCTGGGAAGACCAGAGACCAGAAGGCGAGAGTGTACAAATATGAAACCCTAGTTGGGGTTGTACCCCATATTGGCTACCCCACTACAGCCTACAAGCATAATACAGTTTAACACACCCCCATAGGCAAAGTGGGGGAGAACAAAGGGTCACAAGACCAGTCCAGCAAAGCAAAACAAAGCCCAGGGTGGATCACAACGTCACCACACTCCGAGCACAAGTAAAGGCCACAAGGCCAGTTCACATGCAGTGCTAGATATAGTACAAGACAAGCAACACAGTGATCAAAACCTAGCAAGCAAGCAACAAGATATATATAAAGTACAGTACAAAGAATGTCAAGCAGTGAGCAAGTGAGGAAACGTGGACACAAGGCCTAAAGAAGTACAGTGCCGCTGATGATCACTAGGCGGGAGCGCCTTGGTGAAGATATCAGCAGTGTTGGCCTTCGAGTCCACGTACACAAGCCGAAGCTGACCGCGCTGCTGAAGCTCTCGAGCAAGAAAGTAGCGAAGAGCAATGTGCTTCGTCCTGTGCTCCAGTCTGTGCTCCTGACACAAGGCAAGAGCCGCCTTGTTGTCACCGTACAGAACTGGAGGAGAACTAGGCCGCTCTCCCAAGTCAGTCAGCAGGTAGGTGAGCCAGCGTAACTCCTGTGCAGCCATGGCTGTGGCGTAGATCTCAGCCTCACAACTAGAGCCGAGAACAGAGGAAGAGCGGGTGGACCGCCACGAGACAGAACCTGAGCCAAGGCTGAAGGTGTAACCCTGTGACGACCGCTGCGTAGCCAGGTCGTCCACCCAAGAGGCGTCCGAGTGACCAGTGAGGACAACTCTGTCGCGTCCTCCAAGCACCAGCCCCATGCCTGATGTACTGCACAGGTAACGCAGCACCCTCTTAGCAGCCTCCCAGTGCTCTCGCCTGTGTCTCCCAGGCGCAACGTAACGAGCAAGGATGCTAAGAGGGTACGCGAGGTCAGGTCGCGTGCAAGTCATCAGGTACATGAGGCAGCCTACAAGCTCTGGGTACGGGCCACTCGGCTCTACGGACTCGTCCGAAGGTGGAGCTGAGAGCGAGTGGCTGGTAGCCAGAGGTGTGGCCTGTGGTGAGGAGAACTGGAAGCCGAAGCGCTGAAGGACCTGCTGCACCATGTGTGACTGAGTCAGGGTGATGGTGCGGCGAGCTCTGTCCCGGGTGATCTGCAAGCCAAGGTAGCTACGCAGTTCACCCAGGTCAGTGCAGGTGTGTCTCTTCTGCAGCTCCGACTTCACACGAGCGAGTGCCTCAGTGTCAGCAGTAGCAAAGACCAAGTCGTCGACGTACACGAGAATGTAGAACGGCGGCAGCGACGTGTCTGTGCGCAGAAACAGCGACGGGTCAGCAGTAGACGGCGCGAACCCAAGAGCCGCAAGTGTAGTCCTCAGTGTGTACCAGGCGGAGACTCCACTGGGTACCAGGGGGAAACGACCCAGTAAAGCCAGGTGGGCGGCGCAGCCAGATCTCCTCATGCAGGCTGCCCTGCAGGAACGCTGTGCTGAAGTCAAGAGAGTGAAGCTCGTAGTCACGCTGAGCAGCAACGTGCAGCAGAACCCGAAGAGTGGTCATCTTCGGGGTGGGGGAGAAGGTCTGGAAGAAGTCGACCCCCTGACGCTGACTGAAGCCTCTAGCAACGTAACGAGCCTTGAAGACAGGCGGAGAACCTGGCGGCCGCTTCACCCTGAAAATCCACATGCCATCGACGATGTTCGCCCCAGGAGGGGGAACCTCGTCGACGTAGGTGCCTGTGGACTTCCAGGATGCCATCTCTGCGTCCATGGCTGTCTGCCACTGAGAGGAGTAGGGACCCGAGATCGCCTCTGCGTAAGTGCGCGGAGTGGGGATGTCTAGTGCATCCGGGTCTCCCTCAGGGGCAAGCAACCAGGCCACGAGATGAGGTACAGCAGCCGCAAGAGAGTCAAAGTCCTCCTGCCTGTCCTCAAGGACGTTCGTGCCAAGAGCACACTCACCCCCGACGGACGGAGGACAGACAGACGCAGACTCTGACTCAGCAACAAGGCTAGCAGCGTAGTCTAGACGACAGGCAGCAGCAAAGTCAACCAACTCAGCGACCAGAGCAGACGCAGCCGAGGACTCAAAGGTAGGGTCAGTGACAACAGTAGCGAGGAGACGCGTGACTGTAGGGTGCTCAGCGCGATACCGGTCAGACTCAGGGTCCGGAACGGCAGGCAAAGAGGACGCAGGAGGAGACGGTAGAGGGACACGCCGAGGAGCAGTAGAGGGACGCAGAGTCATGTAGTGAGTGCCTGGGACAGGAGGAGGACGCTCACGACGGACACGACTACCAGTGCGAGCAGGACGAACAGGCGACGCAGGATGAGACTCAGGCTCACGACGCTCTGTAAGACCTCCTGTGGGACCAGTATAAGGAGAGGGAGCAGGGAGAGGCGAGGCAGGCGGTAACTGTGACTGCGGCTGGACAGGCGGAGGACACTCTACGGAGGGAGGAGGACAAGGAGGAGGAGCCTGCCCAAGAACCTGCTGAAGGAGCGGTACGAAGTACGGTCGCGGCCGCGCAGCGTCTCCAGAAGCAGAAGGGACTCCAGCGGCCGGGTCCTCAGCACCAGTAGGAGCTCCAGCGTCCGGGTCCACAGCACCAGCAGCAGCTCCACCGGCCGGGTCCCCAGCTCCAGCAGCAGCTCCACCGTCCGACTCCTCAGCACCAGCAGCAGCTCCACCAGGTGGGTCCGCAGCACCAGCAGCAGCGCCACCCCCAGAGTCGGGAGCTCCAACTCCGCTAGCACCGCCAGCGCCAGAGTCCCCAGCTCCAGCAGCTCCAGTCGCAGTGCTCCCAGAACAGCCAGTCCCGGCAGCTCCAGTACCCCCAGTACGAGCACCCCCAGGACGAGCAGCTCCAGCACCCCCAACTCCAGCCGAGCCACTAGGACGGCGAAAGCGTCGGACGTACCAGTCACGAAGCTGCTGCGGTGTGAGAGACTGCTCAGCACCCCGAACCGGAGCACCCCCAGACGCAGTAACCCGAGGCTCCGTAGGCTCAGTAGCAGCACCCCCAGGCTCAGTACCCGCAGGCTCAGTACCCGCAGGCTCAGCACCCCCAGTCGCAGCACCCCCAGGCTCAGCACCCCCAGGCGGCAAACTCTCAGGCACAGTACCCTCAGCTCCAGCACCCGCAGTCCCAGCACTCCCAGGCCCCGCACCCGCAGGCTCAGCACCCCCAGGCGCAGCACCCCCAGGCTCCGTACTCTCAGGCACCGTACCCTCAGCTCCAGCACCCTCAGTCCCAGCACCTGCAGCCCCAGCACCTGCAGCCCGCCCGCCCGCTAGCTGCGGGGCCTGGGAGTGCTGGGACTGCGGGTGCTGGAGCTGAGGGTACTGTGCCTGAGAGTTTGCCGCCTGGGGGTGCTGAGCCTGGGGGTGCTCCGGTTCGGGGTGCTGAGCAGTCTCTCACACCGCAGCAGCTTCGTGACTGGTACGTCCGACGCTTTCGCCGTCCTAGTGGCTCGGCTGGAGTTGGGGGTGCTGGAGCTGCTCGTCCTGGGGGTGCTCGTACTGGGGGTACTGGAGCTGCCGGGACTGGCTGTTCTGGGAGCACTGCGACTGGAGCTGCTGGAGCTGGGGACTCTGGCGCTGGCGGTGCTAGCGGAGTTGGAGCTCCCGACTCTGGGGGTGGCGCTGCTGCTGGTGCTGCGGACCCACCTGGTGGAGCTGCTGCTGGTGCTGAGGAGTCGGACGGTGGAGCTGCTGCTGGAGCTGGGGACCCGGCCGGTGGAGCTGCTGCTGGTGCTGTGGACCCGGACGCTGGAGCTCCTACTGGTGCTGAGGACCCGGCCGCTGGAGTCCCTTCTGCTTCTGGAGACGCTGCGCGGCCGCGACCGTACTTCGTACCGCTCCTTCAGCAGGTTCTTGGGCAGGCTCCTCCTCCTTGTCCTCCTCCCTCCGTAGAGTGTCCTCCGCCTGTCCAGCCGCAGTCACAGTTACCGCCTGCCTCGCCTCTCCCTGCTCCCTCTCCTTATACTGGTCCCACAGGAGGTCTTACAGAGCGTCGTGAGCCTGAGTCTCATCCTGCGTCGCCTGTTCGTCCTGCTCGCACTGGTAGTCGTGTCCGTCGTGAGCGTCCTCCTCCTGTCCCAGGCACTCACTACATGACTCTGCGTCCCTCTACTGCTCCTCGGCGTGTCCCTCTACCGTCTCCTCCTGCGTCCTCTTTGCCTGCCGTTCCGGACCCTGAGTCTGACCGGTATCGCGCTGAGCACCCTACAGTCACGCGTCTCCTCGCTACTGTTGTCACTGACCCTACCTTTGAGTCCTCGGCTGCGTCTGCTCTGGTCGCTGAGTTGGTTGACTTTGCTGCTGCCTGTCGTCTAGACTACGCTGCTAGCCTTGTTGCTGAGTCAGAGTCTGCGTCTGTCTGTCCTCCGTCCGTCGGGAGTGAGTGTGCTCTTGGCACGAACGTCCTTGAGGACAGGCAGGAGGACTTTGACTCTCTTGCGGCTGCTGTACCTCATCTCGTGGCCTGGTTGCTTGCCCCTGAGGGAGACCCGGATGCACTAGACATCCCCACTCCGCGCACTTACGCAGAGGCGATCTCGGGTCCCTACTCCTCTCAGTGGCAGACAGCCATGGACGCAGAGATGGCATCCTGGAAGTCCACAGGCACCTACGTCGACGAGGTTCCCCCTCCTGGGGCGAACATCGTCGATGGCATGTGGATTTTCAGGGTGAAGCGGCCGCCAGGTTCTCCGCCTGTCTTCAAGGCTCGTTACGTTGCTAGAGGCTTCAGTCAGCGTCAGGGGGTCGACTTCTTCCAGACCTTCTCCCCCACCCCGAAGATGACCACTCTTCGGGTTCTGCTGCACGTTGCTGCTCAGCGTGACTACGAGCTTCACTCTCTTGACTTCAGCACAGCGTTCCTGCAGGGCAGCCTGCACGAGGAGATCTGGCTGCGCCGCCCACCTGGCTTTACTGGGTCGTTTCCCCCTGGTACCCAGTGGAGTCTCCGCCGGCCAGTCTACGGTCTCCGCCAGGCGCCACGTGAGTGGCACGACACACTGAGGACTACTCTTGCGGCTCTTGGGTTCGCGCCGTCTACTGCTGACCCGTCGCTGTTTCTGCGCACAGACACGTCGCTGCCGCCGTTCTACATTCTCGTGTACGTCGACGACTTGGTCTTTGCTACTGCTGACACTGAGGCACTCGCTCGTGTGAAGTCGGAGCTGCAGAAGAGACACACCTGCACTGACCTGGGTGAACTGCGTAGCTACCTTGGCTTGCAGATCACCCGGGACAGAGCTCGCCGCACCATCACCCTGACTCAGTCACACATGGTGCAGCAGGTCCTTCAGCGCTTCGGCTTCCAGTTCTCCTCACCACAGGCCACACCTCTGGCTACCAGCCACTCGCTCTCAGCTCCACCTTCGGACGAGTCCGTAGAGCCGAGTGGCCCGTACCCAGAGCTTGTAGGCTGCCTCATGTACCTGATGACTTGCACGCGACCTGACCTCGCGTACCCTCTTAGCATCCTTGCTCGTTACGTTGCGCCTGGGAGACACAGGCGAGAGCACTGGGAGGCTGCTAAGAGGGTGCTGCGTTACCTGTGCAGTACATCAGGCATGGGGCTGGTGCTTGGAGGACGCGACAGAGTTGTCCTCACTGGTCACTCGGACGCCTCTTGGGTGGACGACCTGGCTACGCAGCGGTCGTCACAGGGTTACACCTTCAGCCTTGGCTCAGGTTCTGTCTCGTGGCGGTCCACCCGCTCTTCCTCTGTTCTCGGCTCTAGTTGTGAGGCTGAGATCTACGCCACAGCCATGGCTGCACAGGAGTTACGCTGGCTCACCTACCTGCTGACTGACTTGGGAGAGCGGCCTAGTTCTCCTCCAGTTCTGTACGGTGACAACAAGGCGGCTCTTGCCTTGTGTCAGGAGCACAGACTGGAGCACAGGACGAAGCACATTGCTCTTCGCTACTTTCTTGCTCGAGAGCTTCAGCAGCGCGGTCAGCTTCGGCTTGTGTACGTGGACTCGAAGGCCAACACTGCTGATATCTTCACCAAGGCGCTCCCGCCTAGTGATCATCAGCGGCACTGTACTTCTTTAGGCCTTGTGTCCACGTTTCCTCACTTGCTCACTGCTTGACATTCTTTGTACTGTACTTTATATATATCTTGTTGCTTGCTTGCTAGGTTTTGATCACTGTGTTGCTTGTCTTGTACTATATCTAGCACTGCATGTGAACTGGCCTTGTGGCCTTTACTTGTGCTCGGAGTGTGGTGACGTTGTGATCCACCCTGGGCTTTGTTTTGCTTTGCTGGACTGGTCTTGTGACCCTTTGTTCTCCCCCACTTTGCCTATGGGGGTGTGTTAAACTGTATTATGCTTGTAGGCTGTAGTGGGGTAGCCAATATGGGGTACAACCCCAACTAGGGTTTCATATTTGTACCCAAACTTCTGTTAGTTCATTCATTCTTGCCTAGTGATTCTGACAGAGAGTGCATGCCACAAAGGCGTGGTAAGGAGGGGTGACCAAGGTGGTGGTGCCAAAGGAGAGTCTGGTGCGACAAGCGGCGACACTCACAGGGGGGGGCTACCGAACCTGACGGGGACACCTGAGCGGACGCAGCGACCTGAGGCAGTGTGGTAGTCAGTGTGTACAGACTCGACCCCGGCCGACGAGTGAACGTGGCCAGGTGACGGCCAGTGTGAGAGCACGTACAGATCGCCAAACGCTGCCATCCAGGTGTAAAGGTATCAACCCCTGCATCCTGGAGGACAGTGTTGCTCACCAAGTTCGTCGAGAACGAGGGGAGGTGGAGACCAGACAGTGAATCGGACGGAACGGCCGGTCACGGGAGCACAGTAGAGGAGCGTGCAAGAACCGGGCCCCCAGAGGGGTCAGCCAGGGAAACTGCAATAGGCCTAGTGAGTGGTGGGACTGTGGTAATGTCACGAAAGAAGCAGCGAGAAGCACCTGAGTCAAGCGTGAAGGTGTGCAAGGCCTCAGCAGGCGCAGTACCAGAGAGAGCAGACTCACTAGCACCTAGAGCAACAGCCTCTATACCAGGGTCATACGGCGCACACAAGTAGCAGTCACCCTCAACACTAGTAGACAGAGCATACATGCCAGCAATAATAGCATCATAGTCTAAAGCAAAGATATCGACACCAGCCTTAAGCAGCTCTTCCCAGCGAGGCATCTCACACTCATCACCCATTTCCGTCACCAAGCGTCCTCTAGGCGGGAGAAACAGCAGTACTGGGTGTGAAACTTCCCGCACGTCTGACCAGCGCGGGGACCTGTGCGAATAACGTACGAGCAGCGACCACTACCACCACCCCTAAACGCCGTACGCTGAGCAAGCCACTCACGAAGCTGCTGGGGCGAGAGGGCCTCACGCGGACGCTGCTGCTGCTGCCGCTGAACTGCGCCAGAGCGATCACCACCGCCGCCGCTGCCACCATCCGCGCTGCTGCCACTCCCGCCACCACTGCTCCCACTGCCACCACGACCACTGCCACCACCACCCCCGCGGCCACCGCCACCTCCGCCGCCGCCCCCACCCGTTCCACCACTCCCATTGCCACCTCCACCACCTCCGCCTCCCCAACCACCTCCACCCCCCCCCCCCCCCCCCCCCCCCCCCGCCGCCACCCCCACCACCCTTGCCCCCCCCTTGCCCTTGTCGCTGCGGCACTTCCCACTAGGAGCAGAAGCAGCACCGACCTCCTCAGCACCAAGGAAGTCGACAGCAGCGGCAGAGGCAACAGAGGGGGCGAGGGGGGAGGGGGAGCACCCCTCAAAGAAGGGCGTGCGAGGGGTGCCACGGGTAGCACCTACAGCAACAATGTTCGCTTCAGCTGCAAGAAGGTGCTTCCCTAGCAGGTCGATAGTGAGGTCTGTGGGGGGGAGAGCGAGAAGGGTGTCCCGGACTGCACTAAGAGAGTCAGGGAGGCGTGTCACTACTATAAAGTGGAGAGCGATATAGATCGGGGGCTCCTTCTTGGGCAGGAACTCGGCAGGGAGGGCAGCACTGTAACGAGCGTCCGTAGCGCGGAGGTGGGAGAGAAGATCGTCTACAGTGGCGAAGGAGGAGAGGTCAGGGAAAAGGTAGGGCAGGAAGAGGCGGGTAAGCGCTGCAGTGGCAGGGAAAGAGTAGCGGGCAACTACAGCATCGTAGAGGGTCTTAGCAGTCTTCGCCTGGTCAAAATTCTCGCATTCAGCTACCGGCAGGTGGTTGCGAATGGCTAGGCGGGCAGCAGCATCACGGGTAAGCCACTGTGAGCGAGTCGTCGCGTCAGCTGAGGCTGGTGGGGCAGTGGAGGCACCAGTCGCTAGGTCAGAGTGAAACACCGTCCCTAGCATCGCTCAGTAGGTACAGCTGCAGGTCTTGGAGCCAGGTGTCGAATTTGACTGGGCGGCCGTCAGGATCAAAAGAGAGAATACGCAGAGTTGCCCTAGTTTAGCAGCTTAGAGGCAGCACAAGGGCAGGGCACAGGCTGCAAGGGCGGCGCAAGGGGTAGGGCAGAGGCAGCGCTAGGGCTGCAGAAGCTGCGCGCGGGGCAGCAAGGGCGCGCGGGCTGCCGGGGCGTGCGCACGGGGCAGGGAAGCGGCGCGCGGGGCTGTCGGGGCTTAGCGCGGGGCAGGAAGAGCGGCGCGCGGCCTGCTAGGGCGGCGCGTGGGGCTGCTAAGGGCCGCGAGGAGCAGGGAAGAGCAGCGCGCGGGCTGCTGGGGCAGCGCGCGGGGTTGCTAGGGGCCGCGAGGGGCAGGTGGGGCAGCGCGCGGGCTGCTGGGGCGGCGCGCGGGGCTGCTAAGGGGCCGCGAGGGGCAGGCGGGGCAGCGCGCGGGCTGCTGGGGCAGCGCGCGGGGCTGCTAAGGGGCCACGAGGGGCAGGTGGGGCAGCGCGCGGGGCTGCTAAGGGGCCGCGAGGGGCAGGCTGGGCAGCGCGCGGGCTGCTGGGGCGGCGCGCGGGGCTGCAAGGGGCTGCGTGCGGGCGGATAAGGCGGCGCGCGGGGCAGCGAGGGGCAGCGCGAGGGCTGCAGGGAAAGCGACGCACGGGCTGCAGGGGCGGCGCATGCGGGCGTTATAGGGCAGGGTAGGTCGTGGGGTAGCGCGGTAACCGATGGGCCCGAAAAAAAAGCTGGTCCTACGGACCTACTGCTCTGATAGCATGTTGAGAATTAGGCTAGGAATGATGTGACTAGAAACAGTTGGGATACAAATATAAACCCTAGAAAGCTGTACCCAATGTAAGCTACCCCACTACAGCCTACAAACAACAAAGTCTATAATAACTCAACAGACCTAGTGTTGTTATATGTTCTTGTTGGGTGGTGCGCCCTCATGCTTCCTTATTTGTACTCTCAATTCTCTTTAGTACATCCTCTTTGCTTCGGCAAACTTCTCGTCATGCTCTCATTCTACCCTAAAACCTAGCTATGGCTTCTTAGCGTAAGTTAGTCTTTTGACAGAAGCTTCCCGAAATTTTCCTCCCAATAGACCCGTGTGGTGCAATACGACCAGCACTAAACCCGAGCACACTGCACGAGTAGGGGCACCAGAATACATTCCGTCTTTGTCGCTATCACGTGTGCTGAATTAGTTGCGAGCATATAATAACCGTTGGACTGTGACAGGGCTGACGCTATCAGACTAAATAGTCTGATTAGTCTGACGAATCAGAGTGTTGACTTTGTGGAAAATGTAATTCCAGTGTAGTCAAATTTTCATCACTGAGACCCTCAGAGTTTGTTTTTAAGGCCCCTGATATAGTGTAATAGGCCTCAGAGTTAGCTGTTTCAGGAGTCTGACTCTACAGAGTATACATGCTGTGGTCCCTGAATGCGAGTTTATCGAGACGAAGCTTCCTCAAAAGTTATGATAAATACCTCCCCCCCCCCCCCACCTCTCCTTCACACTCGTAATCATTCCCCACCCTCCCTGGCTGTCCTCTTGTTCGCGTGGGCAGGAACCACGTAATGGTGACAAAATCAGTTGGTGCGCTGTACACAACAAAGCAGCCAGATGCAATGCACTGCGTACAGCATGGCAGCTTCGGTAAGGACCGGTAGCCATGCGCACCGCGCCACCCTCACGAAATATGATGGGTCGAA
Organism: Closterium sp. Yama58-4; assembly: GCA_947470075.1. Taxonomy (NCBI): domain Eukaryota; kingdom Viridiplantae; phylum Streptophyta; class Zygnematophyceae; order Desmidiales; family Closteriaceae; genus Closterium; species Closterium sp. Yama58-4. Next base: position 957,854 of record CANIUD010000835.1, read on the forward strand.
TGCGATTTGTGGCATGGCACTGCACCCCTGTGTGCTGGCATCGAGGAATGAATTGGGCCTTGAATCCGAAGGCCGATTCATTCTGCAAACTCCACCTCACGCCATGGACCACCTTCGTGGCGCCGCGGCCTTCGTTCTGGCCCCTGTCTGCTTGAGCTTCTTTTTTCCTAGTGATGCGGGTCCCCTAAACCCAGTGGCAGTTTCCATTCGTCATCTTTCTGTTTCTCTTTTCTCTTCTCGCCATGGCATCCTTACCTCTCACGGAGGACTCGCCCGACCCAGTCCCGGAAAAGCCTCCTGATCGTAGGGTTAGCGGCCTTGATTTCCTTCGACCTAGCGTAGCTCCTGTCACTCCTGAGCCTCCAGTTACCACTACCGTTGTTAATACCGAGGATGTTCCGTTGGTTCCCAGTGGCGACCAGGAACCAGCAGCTTTCAGAGTGTCTCCTGCCGTTGCAACGTCCAGCAAGGGCCCGCAAACGGCCCCCAATCCCGCGCCTGCTCCAGCGCCGTTTACACTCCCACCCGCCATCGCGCCGTCCACGAGGGGTTTGCAACCGGCCCCCAATCCCGCGCCTGCGCCAGCGCCGTTTATTCTCCCACCCGCCATCGCGTCGTCCAGTAAAGCCCCTCCCCCTGAAGTTGGTAGCAACTGCTGCAATGATGCCACTCCCGCTTCTGAGGGACGTACGGCTAAGAAGGCGCCCACGATGTTGATCCGAAGGAAGTTACAACAGAGCACACTGACGTTCGGCAGTGTGCGCGTGCCTCCACCAAGTGGCCCCGAAGAGTCCGAGCCAGAACCAGAGGAACCTGAACCTGGTGACATATCTGTACGCGAGGACACCAAGTCTCCCGTTCTGTCGAAGGCCGAGTTAATGGAGCAGATATACATTGAGGCAAGTGTGAAGTACAACACTCAGTGGTTGCCCAAATTTCCGTTGCTTCTTTTGCTTCGCGCTAAAGATGGTGGTCCCAGTGTGAAGTGCAGCGTGTGTCTCTCGTATGGCAAGGAGACTACCAAGTATTCAGGTCCTGGCGACATCGGGCGAGACATGCAGACGCGACGATGCGCATTCACAAGCACACGTCGGTCCACAAAGAGGCGATGCAGCGACATGCGGAGATTGCGGAGGCGATTTCGAAGGGCCAGGCAAAGGTCGACCGCTTCATCAATGCAGACGTAGAAGGTCGGCGGGCGGGGCGGCTGATGAGGTCAGTGCGTTTTTGTGCCAAGAGGACGCTCCCATCAGCATGTTCCCGAAGCTGATGAGGCATCTTGCTGAGCAGGACACCCCCGACATCCCGAAGCAAGCCTATGGGGTCTACCTTACGAGGTATGTCAAGTATGCTTTTTACTCCCCGTCTGTGCGTTTTTTTTTTATGATTGACATATTCGTTTTTAAACACACGTTGCAGATACGGTTTCCAGCAGATGGTGCACTGCCTCAGCACCTGGTTGACGCAAACGCCGATGCAGCACATCGCTACTTCGCCCTTCCTCGGCCTAAGCACAGACGAGAGCACCGATCGGACTCGCGGGAAGCACATGATTGTGTACATCACGTTCTTGCGTAATCGTTGTATCGTTACCGAGTATCCCACCCTACTTACTGTTGAGAGATGTGATGCAGCTTCGCTATTGCCGGTTCTGCTCAACCACTTGCACACTGCCAATATTGATATCAACCGTGTGGTGGGCATCAGCACGGACGGAGCGTCGGTGATGATTGGTTGTGACAACGGACTCGTGACTCGGCTGCGGGAACATGTGCCGCATCTTGTGTCAACTCACTGCATCGCACACAGGTGATACAATCCACGATGTCACACAACTGGATTCATTCATGTTTAGTAAAAAAACGTGGATGGTTGCTAGTTTTGTTGTATGTCTCATACGCAGGGAGGCATTGGCGGTGAAGGACGCGACCACGTCCAATCCGGATCTCGCCATGGTGGACACCGTGGTGCGCACTCTTGCGGAACGCCTGGGCGCCTCAAGCCACTGGAGCCAGCAGTTCAAGTACTTGCAGCACATCATATACAACACGAACCTCAAGGTACAGGGAATCCACAGCGTGCGCTGGCTGTCTCGGGGCGACGCGGTGAAGCGACTGTGCAAGGTGCTTGGAGCGGCGATCGTTCTCTTCCACGAGAAGGAGCATGAATTGTATGAGACGGTGACGTCGTACAAGTTCCAGTTCTGCCTCTTCTTCCTCGTAGACATCCTGGGCGACCTGAACGATCTCAACCATTCATTTCAGAAGCGTCAAGTGAGCTAGCGTCTGAAGGTCGCAAATCTATTTTATCCAGGCATGTTCTAACCAACTTGCACTATTGTACGCAGGTCGATGTCACCGATGTGGCAAAGACCATGGAGTCGGTCACTGGCGACCTCGAGCACATGTACCTTGACACCAAGGAGGCGTTCGGTGGAACCGGCAACGGGTGGCTCCCGCAATTTCAGACGCTGTATGGGAAGAAGTTGGGGTAGACGGTGCGAGTGTGTGGCGCGGATGAGGACAGCCGCCCTATTAATCACTCCTACATCCTGCACGAGAGGAAGCTCAAGGACTACGTCTACAAGAGCGGCTACAAGGCCTGCGTGAAGCTTTGTCACAAGTTCGCGAAGGACGTCGTTGACCGTCTCCTGTTTCATCTCGATGACCTGAGGGGGATGGGTCCGACGAAGCTGTTTCGCGCGTCGAAGTGGCCGAAAAGCAAGCACACCCGGGACCGCAAGTGCCAGGACTGGCTGACTAGCTGCAGCGCCCTGTTCAAGAACAAGCTCCCGGGGTTTGATCTCAAGAAAGCCTCTCAGGAGCTGGCCACCTGGTGCCCAATCATGGAGTCTCACCACGAGGAAGAATCCTTCGCACAAGGACTGACTAACTTTCTGGGGAGCGGCGACGCTCAGAGGTATGACATTCTCGTTAGTGTGTGCCATATGTTTGACTTAAAGCTGACGCTTTGCCTAATCTCCTGCTTTTTGTGTTTAGCAGGCGCTGGCCCAACCTGTTGCTGCTGTGGCAAGCGTTGGCAGTCCTGCCACTATCCACTGTGGAGTGCGAGCGAGGGTTCTCACGTCAAAACGTGATCAAGTCGTGGGCCCGTGGGTCTCTGTGCAACGCGCAGCTGGCGGAGCTGATGCAGATCTCTCTACTGCAGTACGAGATGGACTGGCCGGGGGTGCTGGACACCTGGAAGAGTCTCAAGCAGAGGCGGCCATCTCAGAGCGTCGTTTTCCCAGATGAAGATCGGAAGGGCAAGGAGAAAGAACCGGAGGAGGAAGAAGGACCCAACGAGCCGGCTGGCGAGGAGGAGTTCGCGGATTCAGACGATGATGGTGACGACCAGGAGATGGATCAGGAGATTGAGCAGTCGCCACCTTGTGATTACTCAGACGAATAAGACAACCCCTTCCAGTCCGATGGCGAGGAGGGGGAGGAAATGTACCACATAGATACACCGACTTTCTAGGATTTAGTGCTGTGTAATTGGAAAGCCTAATGCTAGTAGTTGAGTACTGTATGTCTCGCTTTGTGAAAAAAACAAGATACAAATACAACCCTGATCCTAGTTACCCAACCCTGTGAGAACAGACTTCGACTATTCTGGAGACTGAGCAATCAGAGTGGCCGAAATCTGGCTGAAGTACCATCGGAGTAGACCGAAAAAAATTTTAGAGCGATCAGGGTACCCAAAATTGAAACGTCAGCCCTGGACTGTAAAACTAAATAGCGAATCGTGTCAAACATTGCATGTTTATATTGTCTAGGCTGTAGTGGGTTACACCTTAGGGGGTACACAAAGTTAGGGTTTCCTACTTGTACCAAACTCTGTTCTAGTTCATTCATTCCTGCTCAGTTATTTCTGACATGGTTTCAGAGCAGGTCCTTCGCTAGGACTGTTCTTAGGGCCCACCGACTTACCTACCTGCTTACCTTCGCTTGTTTCCGGCCCCGCTGGCCCCGTCGATCTAGCAAGATCTAGCGGCCCTGCGGCCCCGTCGAAATTTTTTTTTAGCGGCCTCTCACGGCCCCCGTCGCGTCGCCCCTTAGCGCCCCGATCGGCCCCGTCACGCCGCCCGCGAACCGCACAGCGCGCCGCGCTCACAGCCCGCGAACCGCCCGCGCACAGCCCGCGACCCGCCTGCGCAGCCCGCGACCAGCCCGCGCAGCCCGCGCACAGCCCGCGAACTGCCCGCGAGCAGCCCGCGACCTGCCCGCGAACCCCCGCGAGCCGCCCGCGACCCGCTTACGCAGCCCGCGAGCAGCCCGCGCAGCCCGCGCTGAGCCTGCGCGGCTCGTGCGCTGACCGCCGCCGGCCCGCACGCTGCCCGCACTGCTCCCGGCCCGCCGCTGCTGAGCCCGCAGCCGCCCGCGCACCGCCGCTGCTGAGCCCGCCGCCGCCCGCGCACCGCCGCTGCTGAGCTCGCCGCCGCCCGCGTATCACCGCTGCTGAGCCCGCCCCTGCTGCGCCGGCTCTCGCTGCTTCCTGCTACTGCTGCTTGTGCGCCACTACAGTCCGTAGGCCCCACCGGCCCCGCTGACCCTGCGCACGCCTTTTCAGTGACTTTACTGCTTCTACTTCTGCCGCTGTCGCTATGGCTAGTCCTCCTGTTCTAGCTTTCGACGCCGAGGGCCGTCCGGTCAAATTCGAAACCTGGCTAGATGACCTGCACCTTTTCCTACAGCTCACTGCCAAGGAAGATATTACACTGTACGACCACGCTCTCGGCCATGCGACCGCCCCACTCGCTACTGCCCCCCCAGCTGAGCGCTCACAGTGGCAGACCCGTGACGCGCACGCTCGCTTTGCTATTCGCAACTCCCTGCCGCTAGATGAGCGCGAGCACTTCGGCCAGTGCAAGACTGCTAAGGACCTCTACACAGCTGTAGTGGCCCGCTACTCCTCACCCGCTTCTGCCACACTAGGCCGCCTCACTCTCCCCTACCTGTTCCCCGACCTAGCCTCTTTTCACACTGTCGCAGACCTCATCACCCACCTTAAGACTAGTGAGGCTCGCTTTCGCGCTGCCATGCCTGATGAGTTCCTCGCTAGCAACCCCCCCCCGCTCTGGATCACTCTCTACCACGTTGTCACCCGCCTCCCTGACTCTCTGCGCCCTGTCAGGGACCAGTTCCTCTCTCGCTCCCCCACTGAGCTCACCATAGCCCTCCTCGAGAAGGAACTGCTTGCAGCCGAGGCTAGTATCGTCGCTGTAGGCACCTCTCGTGGCGACCCCCGCGGCCCCTTCTTCGAGGGGTGCTCCCCTTCCCCCCTCCTCCCCTCTGTCGCCTCTGCTGCTGCTGTCGACCTCCTTGGTGCTGAGAAGGTCGGGGCTGCGTCTGCTTCAGGCGGACGACGCAGGGGCAGGAGTGGCAGGAGTGGGGGTGGTGGCGGAGGAGGCGGGGGTGGAGGTGGTGGCGGTGGAGGTGCGACTGGAGAGGCTAGTGGCGGCGGTGGTGGAGGTGACAGCGGTGTTGGGAGTGGTGACAGGGGCGGAGGTGGCAGCGGAGGCGGAGGTGGTCGTGGCAGCGGCAGGGGTGGAGGTGGCCGGGGCGGAGGCGGAGGGGGTGGTGGTCGTGGAGGCCCGGGGGGCGGTCAGAGTCAGCAGCCTGCCCCGACCCTTCAGGCCGCCCGTGAGTGGTATGCGCGGCGCAGCGTCACCTGTCAGTACGTTATTCGTACAGGTGACCGCACTGGCCAGACGTGTGGGGGGCCGCACCAGACGGAGCGCTGCTTCGCCCGCCTCAACGATGCGTGGCGCACTCAGTTTCCTGGTGGGGGTGAGCTGCCGCGCTGGGCTGATCTGCTCAGGAAGGGTGTTGATATTTGGGCACTTGACTTTGATGCTATTCTCACTGCCATGTATGCGATGTCTATTAGTGGAGAGGGTGCTCAGTACTTGCGTGTTCCGCCCGACCCGGGCATTCAGGCCAGCCCCGCTGCTGCTCTAGGTGCTAGTGTGTCTGCTTCCGCAGGTACTTCTGCAGCTGCTGCTCTAGGTGCTTGTGCGTCTGTGCCCCCTGGTACTGAGTCGACTGCAGCACTGCACACCTTCACACTGGACTCAGGTGCTTCTCGCTCTTTCTTTCGTGACCGCACTGTCCTTGAGCCTCTAGCTCGGCCGGTTGCTGTCTCTCTTGCTGACCCCTCTGGGGGTCCGGTCCTTGCGACCTCCTCCACCACCCTTCCGTGTCCAGCGGTTCCGTCCGGCACGCTCTCAGGTCTCTACCTCCCCTCGTTCTCCACGAACTTGGTGGCAGGTAGTGCGCTCCAGGACTCGGGTGTTCACCAGTTCACCCCTGCCTACGAGCGTGTGACTCACTGCACGTGTGCTCGGACGGGCCGCCACCTAGCTACTTTCACTCGAGAGCCGGGGTCTGACCTGTACACACTGACCACTGAGTCCCCTCAGGTAGCTGCGTCTGCGTCAGCGTCAGGTCAGCTGTCCGCCCCCTGCTCGTGTCGCTCTCTGGCGAACGACACCGTCCTCTGGCACCACCGCCTTGGTCACCCGTCTGTGCAGCGCCTGCGGGCCATGCACAAACGGGACCTTGTTGCTGGTCTTCCCAGGGTGCTCCCTCCCCTTCCTGACTCCCCTGCTCCTGACTGCATTCCCTGTGTCGAGGGGCGGCAGCGCGCCGCTCCTCACTCCTCCTCCTTCCCCCCGACGACCGCTCCCCTACAGACGCTCCACATGGACGTGTGGGGCCCGGCCCGCGTCCGTGGTCAGGGTCAGGAGAGGTACTTCCTGATAGTTGTTGACGACTACTCGCGCTACACCACGGTCTTCCCCTTGCGCGCCAAGGGTGACGTCCCTGGTGTTTTGATCCCCTGGATCAGCCGAGCCCGTCTCCAGCTAGGCGAGCGCTTTCACTCGGACTTTCCTGTCCTGCGCTTGCACTCTGACAGGGGTGGTGAGTTCGCCTCCGACCTCTTGGCAGCCTACTGTGCTGAGCACGGCATTGAGCAGTCGTACACGCTTCCGGCCTCTCCACAGCAGAATGGGGTTGCTGAGCGCCGCATTGGCTTAGTCATGGAGGTCGCTCGTACCTCCCTGACCCATGCGGCTGCTCCCCACTTTCTGTGGCCGTTTGCGGTCCGGTACGCAGCGCATCAGCTAAACCTCTGGCCCCGTGTCTCCTTGCCGGAGACTTCCCCGACTCTACGGTGGACGGGAGAGGTTGGCGATGCGTCGCGTTTCCGGGTCTGGGGATCTCGAGCTTTTGTCCGCGACACGTCCGCGGACAAGCTCTCGCGTCGCACTGTTCCCTGTGTCTTTCTTGGCTTTGTTCCCGACGCGCCTGGATGGCAGTTTTACCACGTCACCTCGCGCCGGGTTCTGGCCTCTCAGGACGTCACTTTTGACGAGTCCGTCCCCTTCTACCGCCTCTTCCCCTACCGCACTGCCCCGCTCCCCCCCCCACCTCTCTTCCTCGCTCCAGGTGCTGAGGTACCAGACCCCCTCCCCCCTCAGGGTGCCGCTCCCTCAGGTGTGTCCCAGGTAGACCCGGGTGAGCCTGTCGAGGTAGCTGTTGACTCGCGTCCTGCGTCTGGGGGTGCTGAGCCTGGGAGTGCTGCGTTTGAGGGTGCGGAGCCTGGGGGTGCTGGGCCTGGAGGTGCGGAGCCTGGAGGTGCGGAGCCTGGAGGTACTGAGCCTGGAGGTGCGGAGCCTGGAGGTGCGGAGCCTGGAGGTGCTGAGTCTGGACGTGCTGAGTCTGGGGGTGCTGAGTCTGGGGGTGCTGAGCCTGAGCGTGCTCCACCTGGAGGAGACCCCTCCTCCCAGCAGCTGCAGGAGAGGTACCTCGAGTACTGCCGCCTCCGGAGAGGTGCTTCTGGAGCTCGTCCCGGTACTTCCCCTCCTACCCAGGAGCTCCCCCCCATTCAGGTGATCCGCGAGTGGTACACGCGGCGCTGCAGTCTTCGTAGTGGTGCTCCTGGTACTGCGGACCCGAGCGGTGGTGCTGTTGCTGGTGCTGAGGACCCGGACGCTGGAGCTGCTGCTGGTGCTGAGGACCCGGGCGTTGGAGCTGCTGCTGGTGCTGAGGACCCGACCGGTGACGCTGCTGCTGGTGCTGAGGACCTGACCAGTGGCCCTGCTGCTGGTGTTGAGGACCCGGGCGTTGGAGCTGCTGCTGGTGCTGAGGACCCGACCGGTGGTGCTGCTGCTGGTGCTGAGGACTCGGGCGTTGGAGCTGCTGCTGGTGCTGAGGACTCGGGCGTTGGGGCTGCCACTGGTGTCCCTGCTGCTTCTGGAGACGCTGCGCGGCCGCGACCGTACTTCGTACCGCTCCTTCAGCAGGTTCTTGGTCAGGCTCCTCCTCCTTGTCCTCCTCCCTCCGTCGAGTGTCCTCTGCCTGTCCAGCCGCAGTCACAGTTACCGCCTGTCTCGCCTCTCCCTGCTCCCTCCCCTTACGCTGGTCCCACAGGAGGTCTTACAGAGCGTCGTGAGCCTGAGTCTCGTCCTGCGTCGCCTGTTCGTACTGCTCGCACTGGTCGTCGTGTCCCACGTGAGCGTCCTCCTCCTGTCCCTGGCACTCACTACATGACTCTGCGTCCCTCCACTGCTCCTCAGCGTGTCCCGCTACCGTCTCCTCCCGCTTCCTCTCTTCCTACTCTTCCTGACCCGGAGTCTGACTCCCGTCGTGCTGCCAGTCCCACTGTTACGCGTCTCCTCGCTACAGTTGTCACTGACCCGACCTTTGAGTCCTCTGCTGCGTCTGCCCTGGTCGCTGAGTTGGTTGACTTTGCTGCTCGCTGTCGCCTAGACTACGCTGCCAGCCTTGTCGCTAGGTCTGAGTCTGCGTCTGCCTGTCCTCCGTCCGTCGGGGGTGAGTGTGCTCTCGGCACGGACGTCCTTGAGGACAGACAGGAGGAGTTCCACTGCCTTGCTGCTGCGTTGCCCCGTCTCGTGTCCTTGCTAGTTGCCCCTGAGGGAGACCCGGATGCACCAGACATCCCGACCCCACGCTCTTACGCTGAGGCGATGGCGGGTCCCTACTCCTCTCAGTGGCAGACAGCCATGGACGCAGAGATGGCCTCCTGGAAGTCCACAGGCACCTACGTAGACGAGGTTCCCCCTCCTGGGGCGAACATCGTCAGTGGCATGTGGATTTTCAGGGTGAAGCGGCCTCCGGGTTCTCCACCTGTCTTCAAGGCGCGCTACGTGGCTCGAGGCTTCAGTCAGCGAGAGGGAGTAGACTTCTTTCAGACCTTCTCCCCCACCCCGAAGATGACTACTCTTCGGGTGCTGCTGCACATAGCCGCTCACCGCGACTACGAGCTTCACTCTCTTGACTTCAGCACTGCTTTCTTGCAGGGCAGCCTGCACGAGGAGATCTGGCTGCGCCGCCCCCCTGGCTTCACTGGGTCATTTCCTCCTGGCACCCAGTGGAGGCTTCAGCGGCCGGTCTACGGTCTCCGCCAGGCGCCACGTGAGTGGCACGACACACTGAGGACGACACTTGCGGCTCTTGGGTTCGCTCCCTCTACTGCTGACCCGTCGCTGTTTCTACGCACCGACACCTCGCTGCCGCCGTTCTACATCCTCGTGTACGTCGACGACTTGGTCTTTGCCACTGCTGACACCGCGGCACTCGCTCACGTGAAGTCGGAGCTGCAGAGGAGACACACGTGCACAGACCTGGGTGAGCTGACGAGCTATCTTGGCTTGCGGATCACCCGGGACAGAGCACGGCGCACCATCACCCTGACTCAGTCACACATGGTGCAGCAGGTCCTCCAGCGCTTCCGCTTCACGTACTCCTCGCCTCAGTCCACTCCTCTGCCTACCGGTCACTCGCTCTCAGCTCTGCCTTCGGATGAGTCCGTAGAGCCGAGTGGCCCGTATCCAGAGCTTGTGGGCTGCCTCATGTACCTGATGACCTGCACTCGACCTGACCTTGCATACCCTCTTAGCATCCTAGCACGCTATGTCGCTCCTGGCCGTCACCGGAAGGAGCACATGGATGCTGCTAAGAGGGTGTTGCGCTACTTGTGCAGTACGTCGGGCATGGGGCTTGTGCTTGGAGGGCGAGACCGGGTTGTTCTCACAGGGCACTCAGACGCTTCTTGGGCAGACGACCAGGCTACTCAGCGGTCGTCCCAGGGTTACACCTTCAGCCTTGGCTCTGGCTCAGTTTCTTGGCGTTCTACTCGCTCTTCTTCTGTTCTCAGCTCCAGTTGTGAGGCTGAGATCTACGCCACAGCCATGGCTGCTCAGGAGCTACGCTGGCTGACCTACCTGCTGACCGACCTCGGAGAGCGGCCTCGTTCTCCTCCAGTGCTGTACGTCGACAACAAGGCTGCCATTGCCTTGTGTGAGGAGCACAGACTGGAGCACAGAACGAAGCACATCGCTCTGCGGTACTTCCTTGCTCGAGAGCTGCAGCAGCGTGGTCAGCTTTGTCTGCGTTACGTGGCCACGGAGGCCAACACTGCTGATGTGTTCACCAAGGCGCTTCAGCCTTGTGATCATCAGCGCTTTTGCACTCTGCTAGGCCTTGTACCTACTGGGCCTCACTTGCTTACCTCTTGACCTTACTTGTACTGTGATCACTATATATATATGCCTTCTTGCTTACTTTTGCTAGGTTGTGATCACTGTATCTCTTACTTTGTTATAAACCTGCATGTGAACTGGTCTTGTGACCGCTTGCTTGTGCTCGGAATTTGTGTGGAATCCTTGAGATCCACCCTGAGCTTGCTTTGCTTTGCTTTGACTGGTCTTGTGACCCTGTGGTTGTTTCCCACTGCGCCTATGGGGGTGTGTCAAACATTGCATGTTTATATTGTCTAGGCTGTAGTGGGTTACACCTTAGGGGGTACACAAAGTTAGGGTTTCCTACTTGTACCAAACTCTGTTCTAGTTCATTCATTCCTGCTCAGTTATTTCTGACAAATCGCACAAGGCGAATACTATTTTTAGCGAATGCGCATGGCCAAAAGCAAACCGGTGCAAGCGAATACATTGTTATATGTGAACAGGGCCCAAAATTGGTTTTAGACAAAGCTCTCACTAGCAGGTTTTTTTTTCTCTGTTTGTCTCAACCACCAAGTCGGTGTCGACTTGTGTGGCCGAAGTTGACCAACGGCTGTTCATGCTCGTCGATCACCAGGCCCTTCGATTCGTTTTGGACCAGTCTGATCCATAAGCCTTGGTACGGAAAAAAACGCTGACAGTAAAAAAAAAAAAAAAATATATATATGGATTGTGTATCTTTGATTTTAAACAGAATTACAAATTACAGATACACAGTGTAACATTTTTATGGTTGGTTTGGGAGTGGCGAGAGAAGCAGGCGCGCTTTGGGGAGGGGCAAGCAGGTGGGCTGGGGTAAGGGGTGAGAGAGCAACCTGGGCTAAGGGAAGAAACGGATAAAAGGGGGGCTGGAGGAGAGCCGAGAGGGAGAGTTTAGCGTGGACGAAGTGGACTGGGGGGAGATTCGAGTGAATGAAGTGGGCTAGGGGGAGATTCGAGTGAATGAAGTGGGCTAAGGGGAGATTCGAGTAAAACATGTGGGCTAGGGGGAGTTTCGTGTGGAAGTGGTGGGCTGGGGAGAGTTTCGTGTGGAAGTGGTGGGCTGGGGGGAGTTTTGTGTGGTAGTGGTGGGCTTCGCCAGGCTGGCGGAAATTAGTGTTTGCCTGTTTCACTGTGCACCCCCTACAAGGCTGAGTGCTCAGCCTACACTCATACAAACAGGTTGGAAAAACAGCGAAGGTTAAAAAAAAAAAAATTTCACACACACAAACACACACATACACACACACACACACACACACACACACACACACACACACACACACACATACACACACACACATACACACACACACATATACATATACACACACACACACATACACAAACACATATACACACACACATACACACACACATACACACACACACACACACACACACACACACACACACACTAGAAAATCAGCCAAGGTACATAACAAAAAACTTAGGATTCAACCTAGTGTAAAAAAAAAAAAAAAAATCCTAACCTAAAGTTCAATCAGCGTAAAAAGGCTAATATCTAGGGCCATGTCGACCACCCAAATCGACGGCAACCCGCCGACTTCACCTAGTCAGCCACTCTGAAAGTTGTCATACCCGTCGTCGACCACACCAGTTGTCAGCCGACTTCACCAAGTAGGCCTCCCATTGTCGGCGCCCTCAAGTCGGCGCCCTTCCCTGGTCAACGAGCCTCCTCGTCGACCACCAGATGAAGTCGGTCGCTGGCTTCTCGTCGTTGGCGGCTTCGAAGTCGCCCCGTGCACGTCGACCAAGTACGTCGACCTACTCGCCTAAGTCGGCACCGCCCACTGCAGACGGTCGGCTGCATCTCCCACACATCCGACCACAAAGTCGGCTACACCCAGGTGAGGACGGGGCCAACTCTCCTTAACACTCCCCTGCCGCGTTCACGCTTGGGCACCCCACATAGGGGCCGCCCAGAAACTAGAGGGTACACTAAACGGAGAGAAGTCGTCATCCTTGGCATGCACACAACACACAGCACGCCGGTGAATGCACACAACTCCTACCACTGCACGTAGTCGTCACCGTTGCCGACATCGGCCAGGCGCACTTGGCCGATTGCGACGGAGCACCGGTTGAAGACCAGAAAGTGCAGAGCCTTTGTCAAGAAGTCGGCCGACTGCTCAGAAGCCGGGATGTACTTCAGCACAAACTTCCAGCGCTTCACCATCTGATGCAGCCAGACATATCGTCACTCAATGTGCTTGAGGTTGCCCTTCAACGCGAAGCCCTTGGCGACCGTGATGACCGACTTGTTGTCCACATGAAGGACAGCTGCCGTCCCGGCGTCCAGCAGTTGGAACTCTACAAGGAGGAAGCGAAGTCGGAGTGCCTCCTTGCCGACGTCCGTGGCTACGACGTACCCCGATTCGGTCGACAATAGCGTTGCGCACTTGATGCACTGGCTCGACCAGGAGACGGCGGTCGACGAACACGTAGACGCTCGTGCTCGTCCGGTTCTGCTTGTCGCCGGCGTCGTCGGCGTCCACATAGCCGACCAAACACATCGACTCTGGTCCACTGCCAAACTCCAGGGCGGTGTCATGGGTGTCGGCGAGGTAGGCGAGGCAACGATCGACCTCACGCCAATGCTGGCCGCTCCTCACCGTTAGGCCGCTCCCCAGCTTGCTGCAGACGAAGGCGATGTCTGGCCTCGTCGTCGTCGCCGCGAACTGCAGCGAGCTGTCCTTCTGACAGTACTCATCCTCCTTGTGCGCCTGAGCGTCTTCTTCATCGAACGTCAGTTTGGCGTAGGCGTCGATGGAGAGCGGCGTCTTTGGGATCCGTCCGCCTTGCTCCTTGTAAATGAAGCGCCGACACAACTTGTCAACGTATCTGCTGGTTGAGCCACGGCTTCTTCGGCGACCTCCAGGCCGAGGTACTTCTCCACCTGCAATATCTCACTCAGCTCGAAGGCGGCCTTCAACAACTCTTTCAGCTCCTTCAGCATCGCGATGCTGCTTCTGGCGGCAAGCAGGCCGTTGACGTAGACAAGCACCCAGCACGTAAGGCAGTCATCGCTGGCCTTGAAGTAAAGTGCCTCGTCGACCTGGCTCTTCTTCCAGGTCAAGACGACGTCGAGTGCTAGTACCACAACAGCGGCGACTACTTCAGCCCGTAAAAGCTCTTCAGCATCTTGCAAACCCGGCCGATCCCGTCATCGTAGTAGTCTGGCTGGTACATATATAGCTCACGGTCCAGCTTGCTCTGCAGGAAGGCATTCTTCATGTCGAGCTGCATCAGGTTCAGGTCAAGGACGACGACGTAGCTGCCAACCAGCGCGTTCGTCTTGACGTAGTCGGCGCCGTACAACCGCGTGAAGCCTTTCACGACCAGCCTCGGCTTCTCCCGAGCGATCGTGTTGTCGACGTGATACGTCGTCATCAGCGCCCACCGGTTCTTCATGATGTTTACCCGGCGCGGGCGCTCGAGTAGCTCCCAAGTGCCGTTGGCGATAAGGCTGCGGATCTCTTCGTCCATGGCGGCCTTCACAGCCTAGTCGTTCCAGCTCGCCAACGCATCCTTCACCGTCATCGTTGCGATGTCCTAGCGGTATTCTAGGTCGACGTGCTCGTCGGGGTCGAGCTCTGGCAGGTCGACGTCGGCCTCAGCGTCGTCGTGCAGTGCGATAAAGGCGGCCAGTGGCAGGCACACGTGGTAGGCCAGACGCTCCGGCGGCCTCCGAGTGCGGCCTAAACGCCGAGGTCCAGGCTGGTCGACTTTGACCTCCACCATGTTGCTCTCGGTGGACTCCTCCCCCGCTGACAGCTCCCCTTCGTCGTCACCGGCTTCACCAACCTCGGCGACCTTCTGCACCGAAGTCGGCTGCTCGGCCAACCTCTCCCCTGTCGTTGGCTCCCAACCCGACTTCTCCTTTGCCAGCAGCTCCTGTGTCGGCTTCACTGCCCACTGCTCCCCTGTCGTCAGCTCCTCTGAGGTCAGCGAATTCTCTTTCTCACCAACTTGCTTGACGTAATGTCTGCCGCCGGCGATGCCACTGGCCGGCGCCACAGGCGACTCCCCAAAGCTCCCCTCATCGTTGGAGGTCAACATCAGCGCCAGCGCCTACAAGTCGGTGACGAGGGGTGAGACAGGGGAAGGGGGGGACAGTGGACGTCGTCGACATCCTCATCAGCACACTCGCCGACCTCGGCGAGTAGCAGGAAAGTCGCCATCTTGGTGTCCGTCGGCGGGTTGGTCTGCGTCCGTCCGGACGCCGGCCCGTGCTCCGACTTCCACATCTCTATCCACATCGTCTCGTAGAAGACGACTTCGACCGTCGTGACCATCTTGTTGTCGGTCAAATCGAGCACCTCCCAGCCCTTGCTCCTCGGCGGCACGTCGAGGTGAAGGCCCCACATGGCCTTCGGCGCCAACTTCCCACCGCGCTGCTGCTCGGGGACCATGAACTGGACCATGCAGCACCACACGCGCGCAAGCGTCAAGTCGGGCTTCTGGCCAGTCAGCAACTGGTGCGGCGTCGTTCTCAGCGGCAACACTGTCCGCTCTAGGCAGTTGTGCACCCAGACGGCCTGCCGTAGGGCAAGGTGCCACCAGTTGGTGTTGCACTCCCATGTGCAGTAGCATCGTCCGCACCGACTCGATCACCGTCCACATCTCCCACTCCGCCATGCCGTTCTGCTGCGGAGTGTACGGGCAGGTCAGGTCGTGGACGATCCCCTTGCCGTCCACGAAGGCGGTGAACTCCTTCCCAAGAAACTCCCCTCCACTGTTGGAGCGGAGCATCAACACCGACTTTTCGGACTACCGCTCCACCAGCAGCAGCCACTTCTCGAACTCCCGCAGCACGTAAGACTTCTTTGCGACCGACCTCACCAACACGAAGCGGATTTTGCGGTCCTTCAGCAGCAGGAAGTAGAGGCTACAATCCTTGGCGACCACCTGGAACGGCTCGCACAAGTCGATGTTCACAATGACCAGAGCGTCGGCAGTGTTCTAGCCCTTGTCGGAGAAGGTGTGCCGCGCCAACTTCCTGCCGACATAGGAAACGCACGGCAAGTCGGCCCCGGTCGACGGCTTGATGTCCAGGCCGGTGGCGACCTCATGCTTCGCCGAGCTCTTGATCGTGTCGACATCTACATGCGCGAGTCTCACGTGCGACCTGTCCAGTGTCGACTTCGTCGACGAGACGATTTCCCGCAGAGCCACCACCTCAGTCGGCGTTGACGTCGACTTCGTCGAGCTCGCCGAGCAGGGGCGAAGGTCGGTGCAGAGGACCCGACCGGTGTATTTCGCCCGACCAAGCATGTCCCCCTCTGCCCACATGAGCAACATCTCGTTTCCGTCCTGCAACCTCACGCCCATGTCCCTCAGCTGGCCGGCCGACAGTATGTTCGCCTGCATGTCCTGGACGTAGAGCACGTCGAGGGCGAGGACCTGCTTCCCGGCCTCCCTTTGCAAGTTGACGGTGTCGCGGCCTTGCAGTGCCCCATTGAAGCCACGTACGTGCTTCACGTCGCTGCTCGGCCCGAGGTCGATGAACGCCTCCTTCGTCCCCATCAAGTGGTGCGAGCAGCCGCTGTCGAGCAGCACCACTGCCAGGTTTGCCTGTACGGCGGCCGCCACCGCCTAGAAGTCATCACCAGCCTCCGGCGCCAGCGAGACCGTCGGCTCCATCACGCCGACCATCGAGCACGGCGCCTCGCCAGACCTTGCTGCCAGAGGATGAGTTGGCGTCCTTCGCCGACGAAGTCGACTTGCTCGACTGCTTCTCCTTGCGCGGCTTGCTCTCCCGACGTGGTGTCGTCGTCGACTAAGTCCTCGCGGTCGGGACACTCGAAGGAAAGGTAATCGGGGTCTCCTAGACCACCATCCCGAGCCGACTTCATCTTGTCGGCGTCCTTCGCTGACTTCCCACCTCCGCTACCACCGCCGCCAGGCTTGCCGCGCTGCCCCTGTCGACTTCCCTGCTTCGTCAGGGTAGCGTGGTTCCGTCGCGGAAGGAGCTCCGTGGGCCGTTCTACCTCCTGCATCGCCTCATCCTTGATGATGTGCGATGTTAGCGTGTCCTCATTGAGCGACTCACACACGCCGGGCATTGCCATCTTCCGGCGCATCAAGTTGTAGCCGCTCGGGAGGCCCTTGACGACGTGCGTGATGTATGACACTGTCGAGTAGTCAACGCCAGCCATCCGCATATCGACCAGAATTTGCCGAGCCCTGTTGCAGTAGTGGGTTGCCGACTCCTGCTCGCCCATCGTCTGGTGCGTCAGCTTCTCCTCCAGCGGGCCGATGTACAGGTCGTAGGTGGCCTAGTACGTGGACGTGATAAACCATCACACCTGGTGGCCGGTGTCCAGTTGAGTTCGGCACGACTTAAGGGCGACTGGCACCACCGGCGAGCAGCACCACGAAATGACCATGAAGGTCAGTAGGTGAGCGGCGCGAAACTCCGCATGCAGCTCGACGTTGGCCTCAGGCGGCGTCTCCTCGTCGCCGTCTGCGAAGCACTTCAGGGTGGCTATTTCCAACTGGGGTTCGATCGACTATGTCGACCTACGAGCGGCATGGGGACGACGATCTTGTCCGGCGAGAACTTGAAGTAGCCGTAAGTCGGAGCTATCCCGCCCGCTGTCACGTGGGTCGTTGACACTGGTGTCACACTGCTTCGATGGGGAGAGTGGCGCCATCCACCGACGTCGCCGTGCGAGTTGCCTCCGACTAAAAGGGGGGCCGCGGGAGATTGGCCAACGGTCGCCGACGCCGGGATGAGGAGCCGTGCAAGGAGAAGCAGTCGATGAAGTCGATAACGTCGGGCGAATGACGCCGACTCCTCTTCTGGCAGCAAGGGGCGAGGCGACGGGGAGGCGTCGTGCTCACCGGTCAGCGTCGTGGAGCCGATTGTCTCGCTGGTTCCGGAGGCTGGCGAGGACTTCAAGGCGATGTCGGTCGCCGTGCAGCGAACCCGGCGGTGGTTCTGCTCGACAGCGGCTGCTCGCACCATCACTTGATGGGGACGAAGGAGGTCTTCGTCGACTTAGGGCCAAGTGGTGCCGTGAAGCATGTACGCGGCTTCAATGGGGCACTGCAGACCGTCCAAGGCCGCGCCACTATCGCCCTGCAAGATGAGAACGGGAAGCAGGTGCCCATTCTCGACGTTCTCTACGTTCTAGGCATACAGGCAAACCGGCTGTTCGCCGGCCAGCTAAAAGATATGGGCGTGCGGCTGCATGACGAGATGTTGCTCGTCTTAGCGGCAGGGGATGTGTTGGGTCGGGCGAGGTACATCGGCCGGGTCCTCTGCACCGACCTTCGCCCTTGCTTGGCAAGCTTAACGAGGTCGGCGACGGCGCCGATAGAGACAGTGGCCCTGCGGACGATTACTACGGCGGCAAAGCCGACGACGGACACGTGGCACGCAAGGCTCGCGCATGTCGGCATCGACACATTTCAGAGCTCGGCGAAGCATGAGGTCGCCACCTGCCTGGACATCAAGTCGTCGGTCAACGCCGATTCTCCGTGTGTCTCGTGCGTGGATGGGAAGCTGGTGCAGCACACCTTCCCCGACAAAGGCTCGGACGCCGACGGAGCCCTGGCCGTCGTGCACATCGACTTGTGCGGGCCGTTTCGGGTGGCAGCCAAGGATGGCAGCCTACTTCCTGCTGCTAAAGGATTGTAAGAACCGCTTCGTGTGGGTGAGACTGGTCGCCAAGAAGTCTGACGTGCTGCGGGAGTTCAAGAAGTGGCTGCTGCTGGTGGAGGGGGAGACAAAGAAGTCGGTGCTGATGCTTCGCTCCGACCGCGGCGGCGAGTTCCTCGGGAAGGAGTTCACCGCCTTTGTCGACGGCAAGGGCATCGTCCACGACTTGACCTGCCCGTACACTTCGCAGCAGAACGGCATGGTGGTCGAGTCCGTGTGGACGATGCTGCTGCACATGGGAGTGCAGCACCACTGGTGGCACCTCGCTCTACGGCAGGCCGTCTGGGTGCGCAACTGCTTGGAGCGGTCGACGTTGCCGCCGGGGACGATGCCGCACCAGTTGCTGACCGGCAACAAGCCCAACTTGACGCTGGTGCGCGTGGAGGGCTGCATGGTGCAGTTCCTGGTCCCCGAGCAGCAGCGCGGTGGGAAGTTGGCACCGAAGGCCAGGTGGGGCCTCCATCTCGGTGTCTCGCCGGAGAGCAAGGGTTGGGAGGTCGTTGACCTCACTGACAACAATGTGGTCACCACATCGGAGGTGGTGTTCTACGAAATGCTGTCGCTAGAGGTGTGGAAGTCGGAGCACGGGCCAGCGTCGGGGCGGACGCAGGTTAATCTGCCGACTGACATCTCAACGGCAACACTCCCACTTGTTGCAGAGGTTGGCGAGCCTGCTGATAAGGACGCTACAGACGACCAACCCCTTCTCCCTCCCCCTTCTTATACTGTCCCACCCCTCGTAGCCGACCTGAATGAGCCGACGCTGGCGTCGGCCTCCGACGATGATGTCAAAATAGTAGGCACAAGTAGGAGCCATAGCTAGGTAAACCCTAGCTAGGCAAGAGAGAAATGAGCAAAGGAGGGTTTGCACTAGCAACAATGGTGGTACAAATAGCTAACCCTAGAAGGGTTGTACTCGCTATAGAGCACCCCACTGCAGGCTAGAGCATAATATTCTGACACACCCCCATAGTCAAAGTGGGGTGTAATCAGCAGAGCAAGCAAAGTAGTACAAGCTCAGGGTGGATCACGATGTCACCACACATTCTGAGCACAAGCAAGAAGCAATAGTTTAAGGTTCACAATTATGAGCAAAGCTAGAGGCAGTCACAGGGGGCAAGTGAGGAGGAGGAGGGCTGGTGAGAGGAGAGTAGATAGGAGGCGACGACTGAAGATGCAGACACACGGGCAACAGACGGCTCTGGTGCGACAACGTGGCTACCGGGAATGAGTGCCCCGGAGTACAGGAGTAACAGGCTCCGCGGCTAATATGCGCGGCAGGAGCAACGGACCCACAGGCGACGGCGCAACCGGCTCTCTGAGCTACCGGGAATGAGTGCCCCGGAGTTTAGGCAATGCGTACGACACGACGGCAACCTCCGCTCAACCTCCCCCAACAGTCCCACACCCCTCGACACACACCCCCTGCTGCGCCCCTAGCTCCACTCCCCCTTCACCCCCCTAGGACCACTCCTTCGGCTCCCCACACAACCACCCCCCTGAGCGGCAGCTGCAGCAGCGGGAGACGGAGGAGGAGGAGAAGGAGGGGACGGGGCACACAACCGGCACCCCCACACCCGCCACCCCCACACTCCACATCCCCAAACCCTAAAACGGGTGGGATAGGGGCAGGAGCGCGGGGGACGGCGAGAGGGGGACGGACGAGGCGCGCGCAGGCTGCCCGCGCCGCGCGCTGGCCTGGCGCAGCCCGTACGGGCCGCGCGCGGGCCTGGCGCAGCCCGTACGGGCCGCGCGCGGGCTGTACGGGCCGCGCGCGGGCCTGGCGCAGCCCGTACGGGCGACGGGGGCGTTTTGGCGGGCGACGGGGGGCGCTCCGACGGGCGACGGGGGCGCTTCGACGGGCGACGGGGGGAGGGCGCTTCGACGGGCGACGGGGGGCACTTCGACGGTGGGAAACCGCCGTGCGCCACGGGGCGCATGGCGGGCAGAAAACCGCCGCGCGCCCCGAGCGCACGGCGGGATGAAAACCGCCGAAACCCTAAAAACGCCGCGCCTTGCGAGCGCGCAGTAGGCAGAAAACGTCGCGCGCCCGAGGCGCGCGATAAGCAGGACAGCAGCGGAAGCATTAGGTGGCGGGCCCACCCACAGGATCGACCCAGGAGGGTCGACCTGCTCTGATAGCATGTCAAAATAGTAGGCACAAGTAGGAGCCATAGCTAGGTAAACCCTAGCTAGGCAAGAGAGAAATGAGCAAAGGAGGGTTTGCACTAGCAACAATGGTGGTACAAATAGCTAACCCTAGAAGGGTTGTACTCGCTATAGAGCACCCCACTGCAGGCTAGAGCATAATATTCTGACAGATGAGGGAAGTAATGAGGCGTCGCATGTGGCGCCGGCTAATGACATCGCCGGTGGCCGACGAGACGTCAAGCAGGTTGACGTGGGAGAAAAGCCGACGACGACATGGGAGGGGCAGGCGGAGGAGATGCTGCCGACTGTGGTGAAGTCGCTGGAGGGGGAGTCGGGAGGGAAGCCGCCGACAGGAGAGCAGCGGGCAGTGAAGCTGACGGGGGAGCCGTCGACGACATGACAGTCGGCAGGGGAGCCGACGACAGGGGAGAAGTCGGCTAAGCAGCTGACTTTGGTGCAACAGGCTGGGGAGGACAGCGAAGCTGACGACGATGAAGGGGAGCGGTCGGCGGGCAAGGATTCCACCGACAGCGACGTGGTGGATGTCCCGCCTGAACCACAGCGTTTGGGCCGCCTGCGGAGGCCGCCTGCGGAGGCCGCCTGAGTGGCTGACCTACCACGTGTGCCTGCCGCTGGCCGCCTTCACCACACTGCACGACGATGCTGAGGCCGACGTCAACTTGCCCGAGCTCGACCCCGACATGCACGCCGACCCCGAGCACCGCTGGGACATCGCAACGATGACGGTGAAGGAGGCGTTGGCAAGCTGGAAGGGCAAGGCGGTAAATGCTGCAATGGACGAGGAGATTCGCAGCCTTATCGCCAATGGCAAATGGGAGCTGGTTGAGTGGCCGCGCGGCATCAGCATTATGAAGAACCAGTGGGTGCTAATAACGAAGTACCACATTGACGACACGGTCGAGCGCGAGAAGGCGAGGTTGGTGTACGGTGTCTTTCCTACGACGAGACATATGCGCCGATTGGCAGCTACGTCACGCTGAGGATCTTCCTCAGCATCGTCGCCGTCCTCGACCTGAACCTGATGCAGCTCGACATGAAGAACGCCTTCCTGCAGAGCAAGCTCGACCGTGTGTTGTACATGTACCAGCCGGGCTACTACAACGTCGGGACCGACCGGGTGTGCAAGCTGCTGAAGAGCTTGTACGGGCTGAAGCAGTCGCCGCTGCTGTGTTGACGTGCTGACTAACGCCGACTGGAAGAAGAGACAGGTTGGCGAGGCACTCTTCAAGGTGCGACGACGGTGTGACCTGCTGGGTGCGGGTCTACGCCGACGACCTGCTCGCCGCCAACAGCAACACCACGATGCTGACGGAGCTGAAGGAGCTGCTGGAGGCCGCCTTCGAGCTGCGCGAGATCTCGCCGGTGGTGAAGTACCTCGGCTTGGAGATCGTGCGTGACAGGCCAGCGAGGAAGCTGTGGCTGCACCAGTAGAACCGAGTCCCTACGCTTAGTAACGAAGCATTTTTCGTGCGAGTGTTGAAATTGGACGGATTTTTTTTTTCTCTCCCCAATTTCAACCCCAAGGCAAAACGATAAGGACTCGCCCTAGGGCCAATTTTTTTTAAATTGGCGTGGGTTAGGTGTAACGTGCGTGTGAAAGTTTGGGTACTTCAAGAGTGATTTACGTGTTCAATGAAAAAGTAATGGCGTAATAGTAAATATGACGGTATTATCACCCTTCATTTAGAATAAGGACGCGCTGATTTTCAACAAATTATCGCCAATGCTGATGTGGCATGCCTAAAAAAACAAGAGACTTTTGGCAGGACATGTAACGCTCACGGCGTGTTGCACTTCGTGGTGCACTGCATCGGCTCGGCTCGTGGCACGGGCTGCGGAAGGCTCCAGGAAATCATAAAGTGGAAATACAACTACAGGAAACGTGAAAAAACATTTTGTGCCCTAATATAATCTTGACGAATAACTCTTTAATTCATTATCTTGAAATTTTTCTATGCCGAATCAGTGCGCGGGTTTGGTCTCCCGCCAGCTTGGAGCTTTCCAATTGTCCCGAGCTGATCCTGTGCACCGACAATTGCAACACGTCGTAAGCATGCCTGTCGAAGCTTCTGGGGCCAGAACTTTGCCCTTTGACCTCATCAGATTCTCGCCCGTTTTTTAAGGACCCTGAGCTTTTTTCCGCCTTTTACAGTCACAGGCGCCAGCTCAAGGCAAAACTTATAATTAGGGCTCTAAACAAGAAGGCACTTTTGTTCAACAACAATACATCCATCCTATCTTAATGTTACTGTAACTAAGTGCTATGCTTATTGACATTAACATTAATCCCTTCCTATCCTACACTACATTACGTACTACATGCTATCTACCCTACCTAAAATGCTGCAAAGGTAAAGGGGAAAAGGTGGGGGGGGTCCTTCGAACCCTGAACCAGTACTTGAATTCAGGGGAAGGCCCCTAATACGCACGTAACAAGTTCGGGCCAGGCCCGATTGAAAGCCTTGACACGTCAGGGTGACTTGCAAACCTAAAACTTTAAAATTGCTACCTGCCCTGAGAGTAACCCGGAATGTTCAGGGCATTAAGACCAAATGGCCTTGCTTCCCCTTTCTTGATCATAAGTGATTGTGTGTGTGTGATTTCAGTCCGAGGGTGCGTTCCTGGCTCGTGTCAAGATGACCGGAAGTTGGACCCACTTTGGGTCATCGGGGACCAACTTCGGGTCTTACGGCCAAAAAAATGCGCGTGTTTCCGGAAGATATGAAGTTTGACAGGAAGTTTAACCGAAAGCTTCGGGTCTTCCTATGAAGGCCCGAAGCTTGACACGAGCTAGAAACGCCCCCCAAGTCCACATGGCTGCCCGAAATCTTGAGGAGGGCTGGAAAAGCGACCAAACAAGGCCCGCGGAAATGCGGTCCATCGAATTCAGGCAGGACCCGCCGCGGCGAGCGCGCAATGATTTGGGTCGACTGTTTGAAAGCAAGTACTATTTTCGACGATTTGTGTCATTTCGCCCTTGGGATTGTTGTGCCACGAGCCGCAGCAGCCATTGTTGTATTCTAGACCATCGCCTCGCTTATCTGTCTCATCAATCGACGACAAACACGCCTGGCTCTGGCCTCACGAAAGTCACTGCTTTTAGTCGGCTAGAAGGCAATAACGGGTTCCAAGCAGCTGCTGAGTTTAGGTTAGGTCTTCCAATCATAGGAGCGGTAAGCCTGCTTGTCACGTCGAATCGTCTATCGCAGCTCCTCGCACTCATCCCATAGCCATCGCGCTTGCCACGTCTGCTGTTCCTTATGGCCGAATAGCCATCGCGCCGCCGCACTCCAGCTGTCGCGGTCGCACTGTCGCCGTGGAGGGCCACACGCGGCGGAGCTGCGAGTCCGTGGGTGCACCAGCGGTCGTGCAGGGCTGCGCAATGCCAAGTGCGCAAGCAACGCCTCTCAGGCGCGCGCGCGCTTGATTTCCCCGCGACCAGCAGCCGCACGTTCATCGTGCGCGGATAGCGCGATCATGGGGTTGATTCCCCCGCCGCTGCAAGTACCCTCCGCGAGCGTGGCGCACGGGAGTCGATTTCATCGCGCGCTGCGTCTGTTGTTGGGCGTGCTGCTGCTGCTGCTGGCGGCGCGGGGTCGCTGGGAATGCGTGCATGCTGAGCAGCACGGCGCTGCAGGGACAGGTAAAGCGGGTGAGGTAGCGAGAGGTAGCGAGGGGTAGCGCGGGGACTCACTGCAAGGCGAGGGGATAATTGGCGGCCGTCAGTCGGCTCGACCCATAGCCACGTCGCCGTCCTCCGTCCGTCAGCGCTGCCTCACCCGTCAGCCCTGCCTCACCCGTCAGCCCTGCCTCACCCGTCAGCCCTGCCTCACCAAGTCAGTATTTCCGTCTTTGTCTGCCCCCTTTTGCCCCATGGACGGCCCATCCCTGCAGGGATGCAGCAGGCGCCATACAACGGAGCAGGCACCACCACCCCTCTCCCATGGTGGGTGCTTTATCTCCACGTCGCCTCCACACGTCACTGCTCCATTCAATTCATTGTCGTCCGACTCTTCTCTCTCCCCCCCTGCCTCTCTCCACACCTGCAGACTTTTCCCTCCCTCTATCCCTCCCTCCGCCCTCTCTAGCACTTCACTCCCCCATCCTCCCCTCGCTCCTCCCCTCCTCCTCCTCTCTCCATATTATCGATTCGTCCCTCCCTATCTGCTTCGCTGCTTCTATCTGTTTTGGCCCCAACT
This sequence comes from Closterium sp. Yama58-4, assembly GCA_947470075.1. Taxonomy (NCBI): domain Eukaryota; kingdom Viridiplantae; phylum Streptophyta; class Zygnematophyceae; order Desmidiales; family Closteriaceae; genus Closterium; species Closterium sp. Yama58-4. Next base: position 982,443 of record CANIUD010000835.1, read on the forward strand.
CGACTTCTCTCGTCTTTCCATATTCCTCGTAACCCATCACATCCCAGCGCACTGCATCTTATCCAAACACACTGCATCCCATCCAAACACACTGCCTTCCCATTTGAACACATGGAATGGTGGGTGGAATGTGCCATTCATGTGCTGTCATCATGCCATCCATGTGCTGTCATCATGCCATCCATGTGTTGTCATCATGCCATTCTGGCTGTGATTGGGAACCCACAGGTCGTCTATTCCACAGCAGCAGAATCAACAGCAGCAGCAGCAGCAGGGCGGGGGTGGCGAGGTGCAGCGGTGGTATCTAGACAACAGTGAGCTAGAGGCGTTCCTCCGGGCCTATGTGGACCGATGCAGCCACATGGCACGCCTCTACAGGTGGGTGATGCAGCCACATGGGGTGATGCAGCCACATGGGGTGATGCAGCCACATGGCACGCCTCTAGGTGGATGCACTAGTCAACTGTCACGATGTGGGCGGCTTATTGCTGCCACCCGCCCTGCACTCAACTCTCTTGCTTCCTGCTCTCATCGCTCCCAGAGCACTCGTTTGTGCTGCTGCTTCACCCTTCTCCACTATTCTCCTCTCCTGCTTTTTTTTTCTTTCCTGCATCCATTCTTCCCGTGTCGCATCCTCCTGTGGTTCAACTCGTTTCCTGCTTGCAGCATCGGCCGCAGTGTGCTGGGCGTGCCTCTGGTGAGCTGCAAGTAGGGAGCATGGAAGGCGGGAGTGGGAGTGAAGTGATGGGGAGTGGGGGGGAAGGGAGGGTGGGAAAGTGACGTTTGTGAGTGGAAATGAAGGGACTAGATGGGATGGGACCCACTTAGTGGGTGCATGCGTGTTGTGCTGGTGGTATCAAGGAGAGAGTAAGTCAGCCAGCTTTGGGCTGGAAGGCCGGAAGGCCGACTGATTGGGTTGATGCATGGCATGCGATCTAGAGTTAAGACATCTCCGCACTCTCCCATCCTTGCTGTCCACCGTTTTGTTCTTGTACCGTGTTATCTCGCTTCCCCTCCCCAACCGCCCACGCACCCCCTGCGCATTCCTCTTGCCTCCACCTTCCATCCGTATGTGGCCATCACTCCTGTGCGCCCATCTTCACCCTTTTGCGCCCATCGTCTCCCCTGTGCACCTGTCATCACCCCTGTGCGCCCACCATCACCGTTGTGCGCCCATCATCACCCCTGTGCGCCCGTAATCACCCCTGTCCGCCCATCATCACCCCTGTGTCTGCTGTGTGTGTGCCAGTGGGTGCTTCTCATCACGTTGAACCCAGCTGAAAAGCGCCCTCGCTTCACATTCAAGGTGCCCTTGCCTTTCTTCTTGTCATACGCTTTGGCACCAAAATGCGGGATTGTGAGATGTCGCAACCGATATGGATGAAAGCTGACATCCGTGTTGTGTTTGTTCCAGCCAGCCAATCGTTATGTGCCTTTGTATGTGCAAAGAACATCTCGGTTTCGGTCGAGCAAGTCTTCCATTGAGCCAGTTCCCCCGCCCCAACCCACCAAGAAGACTGCCCTGTCCCGGGCTGGTCCCCTCCCACCCGGTGTGTGCTAATGCCGTCCCACCCGGTGTGTGCTAATGCCGTCCCTCCCGGTGTGTGCTCATGCCGTCCCTCCCGGTGTGTGCTAATGCCGTCCCACCCGGTGTGTGCTCATGCCATCCCACCCGGTGTGTGCTAATGCCGTCCCACCCGGTGTGTGCTCATGCCGTCCCTCCCGGTGTGTGCTCATGCCGTCCCTCCCGGTGTGTGCTCATGCCGTCCCTCCCGGTGTGTGCTAATGCCGTCCCTCCCGGTGTGTGCTCATGCCGTCCCTCCCGGTGTGTGCTCATGCCGTCCCTCCCGGTGTGTGCTCATGCCGTCCCTCCCGGTGTGTGCTAATGCCGTCCCTCCCGGTGTGTGCTCATGCCGTCCCTCCCGGTGTGTGCTCATGCCGTCCCTCCCGGTGTGTGCTCATGCCATCCCTCCTGGTCTATGCTCTCGTCTCGTGTGCCAACGGGTTACGGCCCTGACTTTTGTCCCCGCCCTTCCCTCCCTCTCTCCCTCCCTACCCGCCAGTACATAGGCGGAGTGCATGGGGATGAGCCGTTGGGGCGGCAGCTGCTGCTGTACCTGGCGGACTGGCTCTGCAACAACTACCCCTCGCACCCCCTCGTGAGTGCACCCCCTTGTGTGTGTACCCCCTTGTGTGTGCACCCCCTTGTGTGTGCACCCCCTTGTGTGTGCACCCCCTTGTGTGTGCACCCCTTCCCATCCCTGTTGTAAGCTTGCAAGGATTATGTCTCTGAGTGATCGCATCTTGCAAGACTAATATCCGTGCGCCTGTGTCTGTGTCTCTGTCTCTGTCTCTGTCTCTGTCTCTGTCTGTGTCTGTGTCTGTGTCTGTGTCTGTGTCTGTGTCTGTGTCTGTGTCTGTGTCTGTGTCTGTGTCTGTGTCTTTGTCTTTGTCTTCCAAGGCTGTTGATATTGAATACTTAATTCTACATTTTAAGGTTATTCGTAATTTTAGGTGTGTATATTTTATCCCAACCTCCAGTTGAAATAACTTCTGTTGTTCAACCAATCTGCAACCTTGTAGTTGTAGATTGGGGGTAAGTTCCCATCCCATCCATTCCCTTTTCCTTTCTCGGCCCAACCTGCGTTGTACAGAAGGCGAGTGCCTTTTTTCATATCTAGTACTATTTAAGCTCACTCTCTGGAGCATCTGTGTGCGTGGGCGTGTGTCTGTCTGCATGGGTGTATGTATGTATCTGTGCAAGGATGTGTGTATGCGCGCCGGTGTGTATGTGGTGTGGCCGGTGTGCCCAAATCCTGGCCAGGGGTGGGGGTTGTGTGGCTGCAAGCCAGGGCAAGTTGACCCCGTGCTTGTGTGTCAACTTTCGTGTGTGCCGTGGGGCATTGTCGCATGATGGTGTGGGGAGGGAGCGGAGGTGGCATGATGGTGTGGGGAGGGAGCGGAGGTGGCATGATGGTGTGGGGAGGGAGCGGAGGTGGCATGATGGTGTGGGGAGGGAGGGAGCGGAGGTGGCATGATGGTGTGGGGAGGGAGGGAGCAGAGGTGGCATGGCGTGTACTGGCATGAGAGTTGTGGAATGGTAGTGGTGGAAAGGATTTAAGGTTTAGAAATGGCATGTGCTGTGGTGGGTATGCTGTATGGTGCGGTGGTGGCATGTGCCGTGGTGGTGTGGTGTGGTGTGGTGTGGTGTGCTGTGCTGTGCTGTGGTGTGCTGTGGTGTGCTGTGGTGTGCTGTGGTGTGCTGTGCTGTGGTGGCATGGCAGGCGAGGGAGGTGGTGGAGGGGGTGGAGCTGCATCTACTACCAGCCATGAACCCCGATGGCTTCACGCTGCACACCAGGGAGAACGCCAACCGAGTCGACCTCAACCGCGCCTTCCCTGACCACGTCAGTGCACCACTCCCCATGACTCGCTGCCTCGGCCCCTCCCCATGCCTCGTTGCACCCGCCCCTCCCCATGCCTTGCTGCCTCTGCACCTCCCAATGCCTTGTTCTCTCTATCCTGTTTGCGCAAATTGTTGTTTCGCGTCACGCTAATTTTGTTTCCAGCGGGCTGTTCCCGTTTTCTTGATGGTCCAGCGTCCAGCATCCGGACGCAGCATGTAGACGCTTGACACTAGGGACACCAGGGATCTAGAGCTTCCTCTGTAACATAACCTCATACCTGCATTCTTAATAGCTGCACTGCCTTGCCTTCCCCCCTTCTCTCTTTCCCCCACACTTCTCCCCCCTCTCTATGCCCCTCACCTCTTCCCCCCCTCCCCCCCCTGAACCCCGCTTCTCTTCCCCCCGGGCGCCCCCCCTAGCAGTGGTTTGCGGAGATGAATGCGGAGGAGGCGGGGCGGCAGGCGGAGGTGCGCGCCGTCATGCGCTGGACGCAGCGCCACCACTTCAGTGCCTCTGCTAGCCTGCACGGGGTGAGGGGGAAGGGGGGGGGAGGGGGGGGGGGGGGCGAAAGGGGGGAGGGGGTTGGGGGAAGGGGAGGGGGTTGGGGGAGGGGGATGAGGTTAGGGGTGAAGGGTGAGGGTTGAGGGGTGAGGGGCGAGAGGGCAAGGCTGCAGGGGGTGAGTGCAGCAGGGGGCGGGTTCAGGATGAGGGAAGGGGATGATAGTTGCCGTGTCATGCTGGTTTGTAATCAACCCCCACAGCTGAAGTTTGGGGTTCAGGTGCATTGCACTAGAACGTGCATTGCACTAGAACGTGCATTGCACTAGAACGTGCATTCCACAGACCCACTGTGCCCATCCAACTGCTGCTGCTGCTGCTTCTACTCTTTCTCTCGCCGTTCCACTTGTGCGCTCTTCTTGTCTCTCGTGATTCCTCCTTCCATCATTCCCCATTCCCAACTCCCCTTTGTCCCCTCTGTCAACCATGCAGGGAGCACTAGTGGCGAGCTATGCTTGGGACGGCACCCAGGATAAAGGGTACTGCCCTTGCCCACCCCAACCCATCCACATGCCGCCATGCATCTCCATATGCCGCCATGCATCTCCATGTGCCGCCATGCATCTCTCTGTGCCGCCATCCATCTCTCTGTGCCGCCATGCATCTCTCTGTGCCGCCATGCATCTCTCTGTGCCGCCATGCATCTCTCTGTGCCGCCATGCATCTCTCTGTGCCGCCATGCATCTCCATGTGCCGCCATGCATCTCCATGTGCCGCCATCCATCTCTCTGTGCCGCCATGCATCTCTCTGTGCCGCCATGCATCTCTCTGTGCCGCCATGCATCTCTCTGTGCCGCCATGCATCTCTCTGTGCCGCCATGCATCTCTCTGTGCCGCCATGCATCTCTCTGTGCCGCCATGCATCTCTCTGTGCCGCCATGCATCTCTCTGTGCCGCCATGCATCTCTCTGTGCCGCCATGCATCTCTCTGTGCCGCCATGCATCTCTCTGTGCCGCCATGCATCTCTCTGTGCCGCCATGCATCTCTCTGTGCCGCCATGCATCTCTCTGTGCCGCCATCCATCTCTCTGTGCCGCCATGCATCTCTCTGTGCCGCCATGCATCTCTCTGTGCCGCCATGCATCTCTCTGTGCCGCCATGCATCTCTCTGTGCCGCCATGCATCTCTCTGTGCCGCCATGCATCTCTCTGTGCCGCCATGCATCTCTCTGTGCCGCCATGCATCTCTCTGTGCCGCCATGCATCTCTCTGTGCCGCCATGCATCTCTCTGTGCCGCCATGCATCTCTCTGTGCCGCCATGCATCTCTCTGTGCCGCCATGCATCTCTCTGTGCCGCCATGCATCTCTCTGTGCCGCCATGCATCTCTCTGTGCCGCCATGCATCTCTCTGTGCCGCCATGCATCTCTCTGTGCCGCCATGCATCTCTCTGTGCCGCCATGCATCTCTCTGTGCCGCCATGCATCTCTCTGTGCCGCCATGCATCTCTCTGTGCCGCCATGCATCTCTCTGTGCCGCCATGCATCTCTCTGTGCCGCCATGCATCTCTCTGTGCCGCCATGCATCTCTCTGTGCCGCCATGCATCTCTCTGTGCCGCCATGCATCTCTCTGTGCCGCCATGCATCTCTCTGTGCCGCCATGCATCTCTCTGTGCCGCCATGCATCTCTCTGTGCCGCCATGCATCTCTCTGTGCCGCCATGCATCTCTCTGTGCCGCCATGCATCTCTCTGTGCCGCCATGCATCTCTCTGTGCCGCCATGCATCTCTCTGTGCCGCCATGCATCTCTCTGTGCCGCCATGCATCTCTCTGTGCCGCCATGCATCTCTCTGTGCCGCCATGCATCTCTCTGTGCCGCCATGCATCTCTCTGTGCCGCCATGCATCTCTCTGTGCCGCCATCCATCTCTCTGTGCCGCCATGCATCTCTCTGTGCCGCCATGCATCTCTCTGTGCCACCATCTATCTTAACTTGCAACCGATTCCTCGTTTCTTGTGCTGTCACCTATCCTGCCTCCTCCTCCCCCCTTCTTTCCTCACACTCCCCTCCCTCCCCCCACTCGACCACATCCCTGTCACCCTCATCTCATAAACTCATCTCTCCCTTTCCAACTTCCCCACCCCCCTCCCTTCCCCCCATCCCCCCCCCTTACCCCCTCGCCCCCGTGCCACCAGAGCAGCACGCACTACGCCGCCTCGCCAGACGATGCCACGTTCCGCCTGATGGCGTCCACCTATGCTGCTGCCCACCCCTCCATGGCGCTCTCACGTGACTTCCCCGGCGGCATCACCAACGGCGCCTCCTGGTACCGGTCAAAGGAGGGAGAGGTTGGGGTGGGGTGAGAGGGAGAGATAGAGGTTGGGGGGTGGGTGACAAGGGTGGCGGTGGTGGGGGCGGGTTGGATGCAAGAGTGGGTGGGGGGGGGGTTTGAAGTTCAGCTGAGTGGTGCCACCTCTCGTCTCATTGCCTCCCCCATGCCTCCCCCGTACCTCCCATGCCTCCCCGTACCTTCCCCCATGCCACCCCAATGCCACCCCAATGCCACCCCAATGCCACCCCCATGCCACCCCCATGCCACCCCCATGCCACCCCCATGCCACCCCCTTGCCTCCCCCATGCCACCCCCTTGCCTCCCCCTTGCCTCCCCCTTGCCTCCCCCTTGCCTCCCCCTTGCCTCCCCCTTGCCTCCCCCTTGCCTCCCCCTTGCCTCCCCCTTGCCTCCCTTTTGCCTCCCCCATAACCTCCCCCACACCTCCCCTTGCCGTCCCCATGCCTCCCCCCCCACTTCTCCCCTATGCCTCCCCGCCACGGCGGCCATGCGCGCAGGTACCCACTGTACGGGGGAATGCAGGACTGGAACTACGTGGAGGCGCGCTGCATGGAGATCACCCTCGAGCTGCACATTGCCAAGTGGCCCTCGCCCTTCCTCGTATGCCCTCGCCCTTCCTCGTATGCCCTCGCCCTTCCTCGTATGCCCTCGCCCTTCCTCGTATGCCCTCGCCCTTCCTCGTGTGCCCCTTGCCCGCGCGCCCTCGTGATGTGCGCGTGTAAGGTCAGAACACGCCAAGTGGCTCTCCCTCTTCCTCGTATCCCCCCCTCTCTCCCCTTACGCCCGATGCCTGTGTGTCCTCTTGCCTTAGGCGTATTCTCTTATGATTCTCACCACGGCCGTGCATGCTCCATGCCTATGCACGGGCGTGCATGCTCCATGCCTATGCACGGGCGTGCATGCTCCATGCCTATGCCGGGAAGTTATTTTCCAAAGCATCCTCTTCGCCCTTCCCTCTTCTCTTCATCCCTGCCTTCCCCTCTTGCTTTTTCCTCCCCCTGCTCCCCTCTTATGCTGTCTAAGCTATGCCCTTCCCTGTGTGCCGCTTCCCTGTGCGCTCCCTCCGCCCTGCCCCCCGTGTCACTACCCGGCATGGCAAACAGCTGCCTCAGCTGTGGGAGGACCACCGGCCAGCCCTGCTCGCCCTCCTCACCACCACTGCCAAGGTGCCCTCCGCACGCTGCGTTGTGCCATGACATATCATGCAATCCTGTGCCATGCCGTGCGTGCAGTACCATGCCATGCCATGTCGTGCCATGCCTTGCCGTGCCATGCCACGCCATGCCATGCCATGCCATGCCATGACATGCGATGCTGTGCCATGCTGTGCAGTGCCGTGCCATGCCATGCCATGCCGTGCCATCCAGAATGTCACCATAGCCAGCAATCATCACGACCACTTCGCATCTCACTATGCCATGCAATTGTTATCCGACACCACCGCCATGTGATGCCACGCCACACGATGCCATGCCATGTGGCGCCATGCCATGTGGTGCCACGCCATGTGGTGCCACGCCATGTGGTGCCACGCCATGTGGTGCCATGCCATGTGGTGCCATGCCATGTGATGCCATGCCATGTGATGCCATGCATGCACCTGCCTGCATGCCGGTCGCCTTGTCTGCCACTGCCCCGGCCTGCCCTCCCACGCCTCCCACCATACTGCCGCTGCCGCCCACCGTGCTGCCATCCACTACACCACAGATGGGGGTGCAGGGCACGGTGCTCTCTGCAGCCACATCAGCGCCCCTGCCCGCCACCATCGCTGTGCATGGCATCGACATCCAGGTCACCCGCTCTGCCCCTGCCTGCCCTCCCCCCTCCATCCACGCATGGGTGCATGGGTGCATGGGTGCATGGGTGCATGGGTGCATGGGTGCATGGGTGCATGGGTGCATGCGTGCATGGGTGCATGGGTGCATGGGTGCATGGGTGCATGGGTGCATGGGTGCATGGGTGCATGGGTGCATGGGTGCATGGGTGCATGGGTGCATGGGTGCATGGGTGCATGGGTGCATGGGTGCATGGGTGCATGGGTGCATGGGTGCATGGGTGCATGGGTGCATGGGTGCATGGGTGCATGGGTGCATGGGTGCATGGGTGCATGCGTGCATCGGTGCATGGGTGCATGGGTGCATGGGTGCATGGGTGCATGGGTGCATGGGTGCATGGGTGCATGGGTGCATGGGTGCATGGGTGCATGGGTGCATGCGTGCATGGGTGCATGGGTGCATGGGTGCATGGGTGCATGGGTGCATGGGTGCATGGGTGCATGGGTGCATGGGTGCATGGGTGCATGGGTGCATGGGTGCATGGGTGCATGGGTGCATGGGTGCATGGGTGCATGGGTGCATGGGTGCATGGGTGCATGGGTGCATGGGTGCATGGTTGAATGGGTGCATGGGTGAATGGGTGCATGGGTGCATGGGTGCATGCGTGCATGGGTGCATGGGTGCATGGGTGCATGGGTGCATGGGTGCATGGGTGCATGGGTGCATGGGTGCATGGGTGCATGGGTGCATGGGTGCATGGGTGCATGCGTGCATCGGTGCATGGGTGCATCGGTGCATGGGTGCATGGGTCATGGGTGCATGGGTGAATGGGTGCATGGGTGAATGGGTGCATGGGTGCATGCGTGCATGCGTGCATGGGTGCATGGGTGCATGGGTGCATGGGTGCATGGGTGCATGGGTGCATGGGTGCATGGGTGCATGGGTGCATGGGTGCATGGGTGCATGGGTGCATGGGTGCATGCGTGCATGGGTGCATGGGTGCATGGGTGCATGGGTGCATGGGTGCATGGGTGCATGGGTGCATTCGTGCATGGTTGCATGGGTGCATGGTTGCATGGTTGCATGGGTGCATGGGTGCATGCGTGCATGGGTGCATGGGTGCATGGGTGCATGGGTGCATGGGTGCATGGGTGCATGGGTGCATGGGTGCATGGGTGCATGGGTGCATGGGTGCATGCGTGCATGGGTGCATGGGTGCATGGGTGCATGGGTGCATGGGTGCATGGGTGCATGGGTGCATGGGTGCATGGGTGCATGGGTGCATGGGTGCATGGGTGCATGGGTGCATGGGTGCATGGGTGCATGGGTGCATGGGTGCATGGGTGCATGGGTGCATGGGTGCATGGGTGCATGGGTGCATGGGTGCATGGGTGCATGGGTGCATGGGTGCATGGGTGCATGGGTGCATGGGTGCATGGTTGCATTGGTGCATGGGCTCGCAAACGCATCGGGTGCATGCGTGGGCACATTGGGAGGAAGGGTGGCATGATGGTTTCCCCACACGCACCAACAGCACACCCATACAAATACTGAGTCCCCTGATCTGCAGGAATCATCTCATTTGTCACTTCCTGCTCTTCCCCCCTTGCTCCTCCAATCATTGTCCCCTCCCTTATCTGCTTCATTCCTATGTCCTCCTCCCCTTGCCCCTCCGCATGCACTTGCCATGCCTCTTGCCCCTCCTCATGCTGCTTCCCATTCCCTTATGCTCATGCCCTTACCCCCATCCATGCATCCACCCACTAACACTTCCCTCGTCCCCCCGCTGCCACCGTCAGGTGATGGCGTCAAAGCGCTTTGGGGACTTCTACCGCCTGCTGCCTCCGGGCAACTACACAGGTGGGGGGGGGGGGGCTGCCTGCCCAGGTGGGTTTCGGGGGGTAAATGGGCAGTTATGGGGGGTTAGAGGAGGGCGGGTGCATGCTTCATTGGGTATGATGGGTGGGGCGGGCATGGATTGCGGAGTGCCCACCATCATGCAGGAAGGGGGGGGAGTGGCAGTGCCATGGTGTACCGTGAAGTGCCATGGTGTACCGTGAAGTGCCATGGTGTACCGTGAAGTGCCTTGGTTGTGTTGTGGTGGGTTGAGGTTACTTATGGGATACAACGAAGCCACGTCGCCTTCCTCATGCGTGCACGCTGTCTCGCTTCCTCCCTACGCTCTCTCTTTCTCTTGCCTCGCATCGTTCATTCCACTCCCATGAGCTGCCATCTGTGCACGCCTCTCCCCTTGTCACCAACTCCTACTCCCCTAACACTGCCGTTCCCCCACTGCGTCCTCACCACCCCACTACCACACGATAACCCTCCACCCCTCTTCCCCTCCACCCCTTCCCACTTTACCCTGCCCTACCCCTCAAACCTTCTTTGCCTCTACCCCTCTAAGCATCTACCCCTTCACCCCTCTACCCCTTCACCCCTCTACCCCTCCATCCCTCTACCCCTGCCACCCCCTTCCCAGTGACCATATCACACCCGGGCCACATCAATCACACCACCAACGTCACAGTGCTGGCAGGCCGCCCCACGCTGCTGCACGTCCTTCTCCGCCCCTCCTCCCCGCCCTCCCTCCACGCCCCTTCCATCTTCCAAACCCGTTCCTTGGCCCCACCACCCCCCCAACCCTCTTGGTTCACCACGTGGCTACCCTGGCACTGGGGCAGCAAGGCAGGAGATGTCAAGGAAAGAGAGGCAGGGGGAAGGGAGTGAGGAAGCGGGCAGAGGGGGCAGATGATCCGTCTCTGGTGCTGCCTTCACGGCAGCAGGCAGCAGCGGCGGCAGCAGCAGGGGGGGTGTTGAGCAGCGATGAGGTGATGTGGGCGGTGGGCATGGGCAGCAGCGCAGCGCTGGCAGCAGCGGTGGTGGCGGTGGTGCTGCTGGGAGGGCTGCTCATGATGGTGGGCCACCGCCGCCGCCGCTTTCTCTTCTCACACCGCGGCCTGCCCCTGCGCTCGCTGCCGAAAGTGTGACTGTTGGGCGCTCGCTGCGCTCGCTCAAAAGCCATTTCGGTGCTGGCAGCAGCAGTGGTGGCGGTGGTGCTACTGGGAGGGCTCCTCATCATGGTCAGGCACAGGCGCCGCCGCTTTCTCTTCTCTCACCAGGGCCTGCCCCTGCGCTCGCTGCCGAAATGACTGTTGGGTGCTCACTGTGCTGCGCTCGCTCAAAAGCCAGTGGTGCTGGCGGCAGCAGTGGTGCTGCTGGGGCGGCTGCTCATGATGCTGGGGTGGGGCTCTACTGCCGCCGGTTTCTCTTCTACTGCGGCCTGCCCCTACGTCTGCTGCCTGCTTGTAAGCAGTGTACCCAAGCTTGGCGTGGGTGGAGTGTAGGCGCTAATTGTAATTAATAATGGTATGGGTACAGGAGTTGGATGATAAAGACACAATGTCCCGTGCTAACTATCAAATCCACAGAGGGTGATGATGGCTGTTGAGGCTCTTTGGGTTCTGATACTGTGTGCACATGCCAGAACTGCCCACCTAGTGAACTGGTTCTACTGCTACGGTATGTACGCACATGGCATTGCACACACCCCCATGTGCATCTGATGCATACCTTCCTTGCCATGTGTGATGGCAGTGAGGTGGCAGATCAGATCAGATGTCCATGCACTCCACATCATCTGCGCTGGCACCCCTGTCCCCATCCCCAGCACCAGCACCCCCACCAGCAGCAGCAGCAGCAGCAGCAGCATCAGCACAGGCATCACTGCCACTGCCCTCCACACCCTCATCCGCCCCACCCAGCCCATCAGTGAAGCGTGCTTGCAGCATGTCAGCGTGCCCAGCGCCAGCAGCAAGGGAGTGGGCGTGCAGGAAGGCGATGTAGGCCGCTGCTCGCTCCAGCAGTGATGCCGTGTCCAGCCGTGCACTGCCCGGTACCAGTGACTGGTGGGACGCATTGTGGGGAAAGGGAGAGGAGTGATGGAAGAGAGGGGTTAGGGATGGGGATGTACCGCGTGTGAGGTGAAGGGACACCGGTGACTGGTTGGGAACTTGGGACACTCTCTCATCTCAAACACACACACACAGCATGCAATGGATACTGTAGCACTCATTGACCGCTCACCTTGAGCACGCCCATTCTGCTGCTGATGTTGGCCCTCCTCCGCCTGGCAGCCACGCTCTGGGCGTCCATGGCAGTGCCTCGCCTCTGCCGCTGTGCTGCCTTCTCCCGGTACTCCTCCAGTGCCGCTGCTGCTTCCGCTGACATGCACACGCGCCCTCCACCCCCCACCTTCCGCCTCTTTCCCCCCGTCTGCCCCTCGCCTGCTGTGCCAGTCGCCCTGCCTGCTGCCCTGGCGGGCTCTGCTAACGCTCCTCTAGCCTTGGTCGTTGCTGCTCCTGCTGCTGCTGCCTCTCTTTCCGTTGCTATCTCTCCTGCTGCTGCCATCGCTGTGGCATCTGGAGTTGTGCGTGTGCTAGCCGCACCCACCAATGCTGCTGATGCTGCTGGCGTCACCACCGCTGCTACCCCTGCCGTCATCTCCATAGGCACTGGTGCGTCTGCCTTGCCCCTGCCTCTCAATCCCAGCGCCTCTGTGTGTGCGCCCACGATTTTCCGGATGCCCACTGCCGCTCTCCCTGTCACTGCAGCTCCTGGCCCCACAGCTGCTCCTCCCCCCACGGCCGTTCCCCCAAAATCCCCACCACCTGGCCTCTCAGCCGCCCCGTGATTGCGCCAAGGGCGGGACGGGGTGGTGGCAGGGCAGCGGGCGGGTGAGGGGTTGGCGGGAAGATGCGCGTGTGAGGGTTGACGGGGAGGTGCAGTGGCGGTATTGGGCGCGCAGTCAGGCGGGAAGGGCGTGGATGGCGTGGGGAGCGCGAGGGGGGAAGGGAGCGTGAGCGCTGAAAGGGTGGGGGAAGGGGCTGTGAGGACTGGGGGAGAGGAGGGCGGAAGAGCGAGGGGTGGGAGAAGGAGGGGCGAGGGCGGGCCAGGCCTCACACGCGCGCCTCCTGTTTGCGCGGGACCGCGCCAATGAGCACCACCACGAGCGGCGCTGCGTGATATCGGAGCGCCGGTCGCGCCACCGTTCTCGCTGCTTCTCGAGGCATGGGGCGTGTCGACGAGCCCTGTCCGCGCGCCCTCGCCCTTTCCCAGCTCGTCCGCCCGCCGTTTCTGCGCGCCTGGCGGAGGCGGGATGCGTGCAGACGCAGAAGGCAGCGCGAGCAGTGCGCAAGCGCGGCGGTCGTGGCCGTCAGGCGCCCGCGCGCAGAGGAGCGGCGGAGCCGTCCCCCAAGTATGCGGCGCCCCGCGCACGAGCCTCGTCGCGGCGCCAATGGGCTTTCTGCCAGCAGAAGGCAGCTGCGCGGCATCCAGTGGCGGGGAATCCGCTCGCGCGCAGGCGGAGGGGGACGGCCTGATGCTAGCGGCGGGGAGAGAGCCGAAGAGGGAGGGGGAGGCGGAGCGAGGGGAGGGGGGGGCAGGGGGAGACGAAATAGCCGGGACCTGCAGCACGATATCCGAAGTGGCCGGCGGCGGGAGCGGTGGCGAGGCGGCATCATGGGCGGCATCATGGGCGGCTACGTGCAGCTCAGGAAAGAGGTCCTTCACCACGTCGTCCCACGGCGTCGCGCCGTCATTGCCGGAGTCGCACCCCTCCTCCGCGCCGCACCTCTCCTGCGCGCCGCGCCCCTCGTCTCCGCATCCCTCTTCGTCGTCGCTTCGCCCGTCGAGACGCTCGATGCTCCGCCACAGCTCGTCCCCCAAAACGACGGAATCCAACGCCGCCAGCGACAGTCTTGGCGACAGACTCGGCGACAGTCTCGGCGACAGGCTCGGCGAAGCGCCCGGCATGAGCAAGGAGTCGCCGAAGGGAGACCATAGCAGGTGCTTGTCGTGCCACGTGTCAGGCGGGCGGCGCGAACCGGAGTTTCCGTAAGTCGCGGTGCCTGGCGTCGCGTCGCCACCGTCGCTCTCCGAGAGATGAGGGACGGCTGCGGTGGGCGTCGTTGACTTCGCACAGTCCGCAGCGACGACGAACGGCTTGTCGCATCCTCCCGCGCCTGGCGACAGTTTGGCCTCACTGTCGCCGTTGATTAGCAAGTGCCAACCATGCCCCTCATCTCCGCCGTCGGTTTCATTTCTCGAGTGGGGCGCACTCGAAGACCACGTCGCTGCGCGGTGCGGACGCGGTTCTCCCGATTGCCGCGGACCGAAACTCGGAGCGGTCGCGATCCGTTCGGCCAATGGTGGGAGTCGGAGAAACGAGGGCGCATCACTGTGCTCAGAGTCGATTCTACGGAAGACCACGTGGTCAGCCACGTGGCGGCCGCTGACGCTCTTTCCGCCACACGCCACGCTGTCGCCCATGCTCTCCCCCTCGTCGCCGTCCCACCCGCCGTCAGCGCAGCTTCGCGCCACATCGCAATTTCCCGAGCCGCACGACTCTTGAGCCTCTTCTTGCAACCATGCAGTGGACGCGCCAAAACGCTGCTCTGAAACGCGCTGCGCACGCATCACGGATCTATTTGAGAGTCTTTCCCCGCGCGTTTCGAGGGCGACACCATGTTTCAACGCATAGTAGGGACGAGAACCCTCTAGCGCCATGGTTACTAAATATCTGGATGGGCTATCTCTGAACGGATTCGTCCTTGAGGCGCCCAGAGAAGCCGTGGACGAATCAGACGGTAGGAAAGCGAAGCGTGAATTATTGTTCCTTGCTGCGGCAGATCGCACATCTAAATTTTGCTCGTCTGCTAGTTTGCCAAGATCAGAAGGCCAAGCATAAATCCCCTTCCGCGGCGCTTCAACGACTTGCAACATGACTCCAGTGTAGCAATAATTTTGAGAAGGCTAAGCACAGCGGGTGGAAAGCAGCAATAATGCTGGGATGTCCTGCCGAAACACACGGTTGAATTGCCCCAATAATTGAGCGGCTCGGGAGGGGAGAACCAGGAGCGACTCGGTTCTTTGTCGGCAGCTACACTTTGCCGAAAATATAGTTCGTTGTTATTATCAGAGTTTCCATACAAGCTGAAACTAATATTTGCAAATTCTTCACCTATCTTCCTAGACCTTATAATATCTACAGACTTATTATATATTCATTACACACAACGTTGAAAACGTGTTACCGGTATAATCTCCTCCAAATCAAAGTGTCTGTTCAGCAGTACGATCAACCAGACTGATTGTAATGAAAATTCCTTTTCCTTACTTTGCACCTCTCCTTAAGCGCGTACAGTACTGTTCCCGCCACACTGTGCACCGTTACCACTCGCGACACTCGCCTCGACCACATTCCCGCCACTACACCGGTCGCAACCCGACCGCACGGCTCGGCTAGTAACCCGCGCTCCTGACCTCCGCTTCGACATTTCCCGACCTCAGTCCCAACCTCAATCACATCTCCTACAGTTCGTTACCGTTACCACCGCGGCTTTCGTGATCTAACTCTCGCTCATTGTCAAAATGCATATTGCTGTGTAGGCTGTAGTGGGGTACTCAACAGAGAGTACAACCCTTTTAGGGTTTCCTTTTATGTACTCCCCATGCCTGCTAGTGCAACCCTCTTCCTTCTGCTATCATTCTCGTTCAGTTTCTTGACATGGTCTCAAATCAGGCTCGTTCCTAGAGCCTTCTCCCTTTTGGGCCCACCGTTAGTTTCCGCTAAATGCGCCACTCTGCTGCCCGTCACGCACCCCGGGCGCGCGTCGGTTTACTGCCCGTCGCGCGCCCCAATGTCAAAATATATGTGTGATATGTGGATGTAGGCTGTACTGGGGTAGCCAATATGGGGTACAACACCATTAGGGTTTCACATTTATACCCGAACTCTTCCTTAGTTTTTCATTCCAGTCTCTAGACTTTTCACATGGTATCAGAGCAGGAGGTCCCTAGGACCTCAGGATCGATTTTTTTTAGGGCCCACCAACTACTGCCTACGGTTACCACGCTACCCTACGCCTGCCTAGCCTGACTGCCTTCGAATCGCGCTGCCCTGCAGCCCCGCGCGCCGCTCGTTGCTTTGCCCTGCAGCCCCGCGCGCTTACTGCCCTGGCCCGTCGCGCTGCACTGCAGACCCGCGCGCCGCCCGTCGCCCTGCCGTGCGGCCCCGCGCGAGCCCTACCCTGGCCCGTCGCGAGGCCCCGCAGCCCCGCGCGTCGCCCGCCCTGCTGCCTCGCAGCCCCGCGCACGCGTTTCCGCCCGCGCGCAGCCCGTCCCGCTGCCCACACGGCACGCGCAGCCCGCCCTGAGCCACGCCTGCCCGCGCACGGCCCATCCCACCGCCCGCGCAGCTCGCGCAGCCCGCCCTGAGCCCCGCCCGCCCGTGCCCGGCCCAAGTCACTGCCCGAGCAGCCCGTGCCGCCCGTTCCGCCGTCCACACGGCCCCACCCTTAGCCCGCACAGCCCGTGCACCGCTGCCCCCGGCCTGTCTTTCGCGCCTGCCTGCCTGCCTGATGCCTGCCTGCCTGCCTCGCGCCTGCCTGCCTGTCTAGCGCCTGCCTGCCTACCCTGCACTTGCCTGCCTGCCTACAACGTTGAACGTCCTTGCCTTTGAGCCTGACGGTCGCCTCGTAGAATTCTCCACCTGGCTCGACGACTTGCAGCTATTCCTTATGACCGATGCCAAAGATGGCGTTTCTCTTTACGATCACGCTACTGGCACTGCCGCTGCTCCTGCTGACAGTGCTCCTGCTCTTGACCGCTCACAGTGGCAGACTCGCGATGCTGCTGCACGCCTCGCTATCCGCAACCACCTGCCGATCACTGAGCGCGCGCATTTTAGTCAGCACAAGACGGCTAAGGCACTGTACGATGCTGTTGTTGCGCGCTACTCCTCCCCAGCTACTGCCGCTGTAGGACGACTTATCCTACCCTACCTGTTCCCCGACTTGTCCTCCTTTCCCACTGCTGCGGACCTCATCTCTCACCTACGCGCTAGTGACGTCCGCTTTAGAGCCGCTCTTAAGGCCGAGTTCCTTGCCGCCAACCCTCCTCCGCTCTACTGGACCCTCTATCTCCTCGTCACCCGCCTCCCTGACACCCTTAGCGTAGTCAGGGACCATTTCCTCGCCATGGATCCCACCGAGATCACTCTAGCCGACTTCGAGCAGCAGCTTCTTGCAGCAGAGAAGAATATCCTAGCTGTCGGCGCCGCTAGAGGTACTCCCCGCACTCCCCTCTTTGAGGGTTGCTACCCCTCCCCCCTTACCCCCTCCTACACCTCAGCTGCTACTGCCGTTGACCTCTCTGGCGCTGAGCAGGTCGCAGCAGCCTCCGCCCCTAGTGGGAAGCGAGGCGGTGGCAGGGGCGGCAAAGGTGGCAAGGGTGGTGGAGGCGGGGGTGGAGGGAGCGGTGGTGGAGGCGGCGGGGGTGGTGGGGGGGGTGGAGGTGGTCGCGGGAGTGGCGGTGGTGGGTGGGGTGGCAGTGGGGCCGGGAGTGGTGGTGGCGGCAGCAGCGGTAAGGGGGGAGGAGGAGGTAGTGGTGGTGGAGGTGGTGGGGGCGGTGGGACTGGTCAGCAGCAGCAGCAGCCGCAGCAGCAGCAGCAGCCGTCGCAGCGCCAAACCCTCTCTTCGCAACGGCTTCATGACTGGTATGCTGGACGTGGGGCGCCTGGGGGTTCTGGTCGTTGCCCCTATGTCATTCGTTCTGGCCCTCGCAAGGGTCGCACGTGCAACGGATTCCACACTGAGTACCGTTGCTTTGCGCGCCTCAGCGACGCCTGGCGCGCCAAGTTCCCTGATGCCACTGAGTTCCCCAACTGGGCAGATCTGGCTAGGCGTGATGTACCTGTCTATGATCTTGATTATGATGCAATCCTTGCTGCCATGTATGCATTGACTGTTAGTGCTGAGGGTGACTGTTACTTGTGTGTGCCGCCTGACCCAGGTATAGCGACTGCAGCCCTAGGTGCTAGTGAGTCTGCCCTCTCTGGTACTGTGCCCACCCAGGCCTTACACACGTTTACACTTGACTCTGGTGCTTCGCGCTGTTTCTTTCGTGATAGCACCACCGTCACTCCCCTCCCTGCACCTGTTCCTGTCTCACTGGCTGACCCCTCTGGGGGCCCAGTGCTGGCACGAGCCTCGACTGTGCTTCCGTGCCCGGCGGTCCCGTCCGGTGAGCTGTCAGGTCTCCATGTTCCCTCGTTCTCTACGAACTTGGTGAGCAACGCTGTTCTTCAGGATCACTGGGTTGACACCTGGACTCCTGGAGGACAGCGTGTGGCGATCTGCACCTGCTCTCGGACTGGCCGCCACCTGGCCACGTTCACCCGTGAGCCGGGGTCCAGTCTTTACACACATACCACTGTTTCACGTTCCACTCCTTTGTCACCACAGCTGTACGCGTCTGCTCAGGTAGCCACCCAGTGTGAGTGCCGCCGCCTGTCCCACGACACTCTCCTTTGGCACCACCGCCTTGGTCACCCCTCCCTGCCTCGCCTTCGTAGCATGCACTCTCGCCTACTGGTCTCTGGCCTTCCCAGGTCTCTCCCTGCCCTCCCTCCCTCGCCTGCGCCTCCTTGCATTCCCTGTGTCGAGGGGCGGCAGCGCGCCGCTCCTCACTCCTCCTCGTTCCCTCCCACAGAGGCTCCACTGCAGACTCTCCACCTGGACGTGTGGGGCCCGGCCCGCGTCCAGGGGCAGGGCCGCGAGCGGTACTTCCTGCTGGTAGTTGACGACTACACGCGCTACACCACGGTCTTCCCCTTGCGCAGCAAGGGGGACGTCCCTGCTGTTTTGATCCCCTGGATCCGCGCTGCTCGTCTCCAGCTCCGCGAGCGGTTCTAGTCGGACTTTCCTGTCTTGCGTCTGCACTCTGACAGAGGTGGTGAGTTCTCCTCCGACCTCCTGAGAGCCTTCTGTGCGGAGCACGGCATCACCCAGTCGTTCACGCTTCCGGCCTCTCCGCAGCAAAATGGGGTTGCTGAGCGCCGCATTGGCTTAGTCATGGAGGTCGCTCGTACCTCCATGATCCATGCGGCTGCCCCCCATTTTCTGTGGCCGTTTGCGGTCCGGTACGCTGCGCATCAGCTCAACCTTTGGCCCCGTGTCTCCTTGCCGGAGACCTCGCCCACTCTGCTGTGGACGGGGAAGGTTGGCGATGCGTCGCGTTTCCGGGTCTGGGGTGCTCGTGCCTTTGTCCGCGATACCACCGCGGACAAGCTCTCCGCTCGCGCCGTTCCCTGTGTCTTCCTTGGTTTCCCTCCTGACGCGCCTGGTTGGCAGTTCTACGACCCCTCCTCGCGGCGTGTCTTTTCGTCTCAGGACGTCACCTTTGACGAGTCCGTTCCCTTCTACCGTCTCTTTCCCTACCGTACCTCCCCTCGCGCCCCCCCGCCGCTCTTCCTCACTCCAGGTCCTCCTCAGGTAGACCCTCTTCTCGCGCCAGGTCCTGCCCCTTCAGGTGTTTCTCAGGTAGACCCTCCCGTGCCTGCGCCTGTTGAGGTCACTGGTGACTCTGGTCCTGCTGGAGGTCGTGCTGGTCCTGGGGGTGCGGAGCCTAGGGGTGCGCAGCTTTGGGGTACTGAGCTTGGGAGTGCGGAGCCTGAGGGTGCGGAGCCTGGGGGTACTGAGCCTGGGGGTGCGGAGCGTGAGTGTGAGGTGCCTGGAGGTGCTGAGCCTGGGGGTGTGGAGCGTGAGGGTGCGGAGTTTGGGGGTGCTGAGCCTGGGGGTGCGGAGCTTGAGAGTGCGGTGCTTAGGGGTGCTGAGCCTGGGGGTGTGGAGTCTGAGGGCCCAACGCCTGCTTGTACTGAGTCTGCGGGTCAGGAGCCTTGAGCTACTCTGCCTGGAGGGACTGCGTCTGACAGTGCCGAGCCTGTGTCTGTGGAGCCTGGAGGTTCTGGGTCTGGAGTGGAGCTGCGTGAGGGTGGGGCTGGGACGCGGTCCCCTTGGAGTGCTCGCCTTCGTCCGCGTGTCCCCCTCACCTCGCAGCAGCTGCACGACTGGTACGGTCGCCGTCAGAGTCGAACTAGTGGAGCGCGGGGCACTACTTCTGGGGGTGCTGAGGTCGCGACCGCTGGTCCCGGAGGTGCTCGTACTGGGGGTACTGGAGCTGCTGGGACTGGAGGCACGGAGCGTGAGGGTGCTGCGGCTGGAGACTCTGGGTATGGGTGTGCTGCTACTGGAGCTACGGAGCCTAGAGACCCTGGGCCTGGAGGTGCCGGTTCTGGGGGTGCTGCGGCTGGTGACGCTGAGCCTAGAGGAGCTGCTGCCGGAGGTGCTGGAGCTGCTGGAGGTCCTGGAGCGGCTGCGGACGCTGGAGCCGCTGGCGCCTATGGCTCGGCGCAGCAGAGACTGTTCTTCGCTCCGCCGTCTCCGTCGACTCAGCTACCGCCCGACTCTGCGCTTCGCCAGGTTCTTAGCCTACCGTCGTCTACTGGTCTTCCGTTACAGCCTGGCTCACCGCTGCCTGCTCCTCCTCCTTACACTGAGCAGTCAGGGGGTCTTACTGAGCGTCGTGAGCCTGCGTCGCGTCCTGTCTCGCCTGTCCGTCCTGGTCGCCGTGTTTCTCGTCCGCGTCAGCTGGCAGTCACCGGCGGCCGCCTCGTAGTGCGTCGTCCTTCCTCGTCTGTGCAGTCTGTTCCTCTGCCGTCTCCCCCAGCGTCCTCTCTGCCCGACGTTCCGGACCCTGAGTCTGACCGGTTTCGTGCTGAGCACCCTACTGTCACGCGTCTTCTAGCCACTGTTGTCACTGACCCGTCTTTTGAGTCTACTGCTGCGTCTGCCTTAGTCGCTGAGCTTGTTGACTTTGCTGCTGCCTGTCGTCTAGACTACGCTGCTAGTCTTGTTGCTGAGTCTGCGTCTGTCTGTCCTCCGTCCGTCGGGGGTGAGTGTGCTCTTAGCACGGACGTCCTTGAGGACAGGCAGGAGGACCTTGACTGTCTTGCGGCTGCTGTACCTCATCTCACGGCCTGGCTGCTTGCCCCTGAGGGAGACCCGGATGCACTTGACATCCCTACCCCGCGCTCTTACACAGAGGCGGTCTCGGGTCCCTACTCCTCTCAGTGGCAGACAGCCATGGACGCAGAGATGGCATCCTGGAAGTCCACAGGCACCTACGTCGACGAGGTTCCCCCTCCTGGGGCGAACATTGTCGATGGCATGTGGATTTTCAGGGTGAAGCGGCCGCCAGGTTCTCCGCCTGTCTTCAAGGCTCGTTACATTGCACGAGGCTTCAGTCAGCGACAGGGAGTTGACTTCTTCCAGACCTTCTCCCCTACCCTGAAGATGACCACTCTTCGGGTACTGCTGCACGTTGCCGCCCAGCGTGACTACGAGCTTCACTCTCTTGACTTCAGCACGGCTTTCTTGCAGGGCAGCCTGCACGAGGAGATCTGGCTGCGCCGTCCTCCTGGTTTCACTGGGTCGTTCCCTCCTGGTACCCAGTGGAGCCTCCGACGGCCAGTCTACGGTCTCCGCCAGGCGCCACGTGAGTGGCACGACACACTGAGGACGACACTAGCGGCTCTTGGGTTTGCTCCCTCCACTGCAGACCCTTCACTGTTCCTGCGCACAGACACGTCACTGCCGCCGTTCTACATCCTCGTGTACGTCGACGACTTGGTCTTTGCTACTGCTGACACCGAGGCACTTGCTCTTGTGAAGTCGGAGCTGCAGAAGAGACACACGTGCACAGACCTGGGTGAGCTGCGCAGTTACCTTGGCTTGAAGATCACCCGGGACAGAGCATGGCGCACCATCACCCTGACTCAGTCACACATGGTGCAGAAGGTCCTTCAGTGCTTCGGCTTCCAGTTCTCCTCACCTCAGTCCACTCCTCTGTCTACCAGCCACTCGCTCTCAGCTCCACCTTCGGACAAGTCCGTAGAGCCGAGTGGCCCGTACCCAGAGCTTGTGGGCTGCCTCATGTACCTGATGACCTGCACTCGACCTGACCTTGCGTACCCTCTTAGCATCCTAGCTCGCTTCGTCGCGCCTGGGAGACACAGGCGAGAGCACTGGGAGGCTGCTAAGAGGGTGCTACGCTACTTGTGCAGTACATCGGGCATGGGGTTGGTGCTTGGAGGACGCGACAGAGTTGCCCTCACTGGTCACTCAGACGCTTCTTGGGTGGACGACCTGGCTACGCAGCGGTCGTCACAGGGTTACACTTTCAGCCTTGGCTCTGGTCCACCCGCTCTTCTTCTGTTCTCAGCTCTAGTTGTGAGGCTGAGATTTACGCCACAGCCATGGCTGCACAGGAGTTACGCTGGCTCACCTACTTGCTGACTGACTTGGGAGAGCGGCCTAGTTCTCCTCCAGTTCTGTACGGAGACAACAAGGCGGCCCTTGCCTTGTGTTAGGAGCACAGACTGGAGCACAGAACGAAGCATATTGCTCTGCGTTACTTTCTGGCTCGAGAGCTGCAGCAGCGTGGCCAGCTTCGCCTTGCGTACGTGGACTCGAAGGCCAACACTGCTGATATATTCACCAAGGCGCTTCCGCCTAGTGATCATCAGCGGCACTGCACTGCGTTAGGCCTTGTGTCCACGTTCCCTCACTTGCTTACTTCTTGACCTTGTTTGTACTGTGATCTATATATATATCCATGCATGCTTGTACTTGCTAGGCCTTGATCACTGTGCTTCTTGTGTTCTCCTTTATAAACCTGCATGTGAACTGGCCTTGTGGCCTTTGCCTGTGCCCAGACTGTGTGGTGACGTTGTGATCCACCCTGGGCTTGCTCTGTCCTGCTTGACTGGTCTTGTGACCCCTTGTTCTCCCCCACTTTGCCTATGGGGGTGTGTCAAAATATATGTGTGATATGTGGGGTACAACACCATTAGGGTTTCACATTTGTACCCAAACTCTTCCTTAGTCATTCATTCCAGTCTCTAGACTTTTCACACCCAAGCGCGCCGATTTTCTGCCCGTTGCGCGCCCTGGGCGCGCGTCGATTTCCTGCCCGTCGCGCGCCCCGGGCGCGTGATGGTTTCCTGTCCGTCGCGCTCCCCAGGCGCGCAACGGTTTCCTGCCCGTCGCGCGCCCCGGGTGCGTGTCGGATTCTGCCCGTCGCGTGCCTTGGGCGCGCGACGATTTTTGCCCGCACGCGCGCCCTGCTGTCGCCCGCGCAGCTCCTACCCCGCCCCCCCGCCCCCCCGCCCCCCCTTCTCCTCCATCTCCCTGCTGCGTGTGGAGCAGTGGGGGGGAGGGTATGTGGGTGGTGGGTGTGAGTAACCAGCTGCCGCCCCTCCTCCTCTCTCTCCCACTGCCGCACATGCCACTGTGGGGGGGGGGAGGGTGTGGGGGAGACGAGGGAGTGGCGTAATGGATGCCGAAGGGTGTGAAAGGGAGTTTTGGGAAAATGGGGGAGGTTGAAGGGGGGTGACCGCCGTGAAGCCAGCAGCTCTAGTTGCCTGTGATCCCGTTGCTCCAGTCGCCCGTGAGTCCGTTGCTCTAGCCGCTCGTCTAGCCGCAGAGCCAGTTACTCCAGTTGCCCGTGTGCCAGTTGCTCCAGTTGCCCGTGTGCCAGTTGCTCCAGTTGCCCGTGTGCCAGCAGCTTCAGCCGCCGCCCACCACCTCCTCTCCTCTCATGGTCCCTCCTCCTCTGGCCTTGTGGCCGCTTGCTTGTGCTTGGATTGTGTGGTGACTTCGTGATCCACCCTGAGCTTGCTTTGTTTCTCTTGACTGGTCTTGTGACCGCTTGTTGTGTTTGCTATCCCCCACTTCGCCTATGAGGGTGTGTCAAAATGCATACTGTTGTGTAGCTGTTGTGGGGTACTCAACAGAGAGTACAACCCTTTTAGGGTTTCCATTTATGTACTCCCCATGCCTGCTAGTGCAACCCTCTTCCTTCTCCTATCATTCTCGTTCAGTTTCTTTACAGTCATGCCTTCGCTCAATGCACTGTTTTGCCTCAATAGTGCAATTCTCGCTCGCTCGCTCGCTCAATTGCACTCGTAACACTTGGTATTCAGAGCCTACGATCTCTTCTCGGAGCGCGCCCACACCTTCGCTTCCCCACTATCTCAATTTTTGGAAGGGTAGACATCTCTCAGCGCCCAAGCACCGCCGCTCGAAGTGCTCTCTCGTAAGCACGCACGGACACAACTGAGGCTCTCGCTGAGCTCGCCCGACACCACCACCATGGTCGAATTCAATCTTGCGACACTGACGCAGGAACGCCTCGACGAACTCGTTCGCAGACTCGAGGAATCGGTGCTCAAAATCGCGACGCTCACGGCGGAACGCGACTCCGCCCGACTGCAATCAACGATGAACGCACGAGCACCACCACCGACACCTGCAAATGCACCTACGCAATCAGACGAGCCGATTGTCCTCTCGTCCGGCATACCGTCACATCACGACAGAGTGGGACAACGCTCAGGCGCAGCCACTGATGGTGCCGCCCAATCAATGCTTGGCATGGAGAGAACCAAGGCTGTTCCGACCGTGAATGCACCTCACGAAGTCCGTCGTCAAGTCGGATTTGCGACATATGCGAGCAACGACGACATTTGCGAGCCAATGCCGCTCAAGCCACAACGCCCACCCTGTTTCGACCCCAGCCAACGCGGAGGTCCGTCGGTTCAATCGTGGGTCTTGACGATGAACGTCTTCTTAGACGCCAATTACGTCATGTCGGACGCAGCGAAGATTCGATACGCGGTTTCGCTGCTGCGGGGCCCCGCCATGGACTGATGGTGAGTCATCGTGACGTCGCCACACGCGTACGAGCCGCCGTCGCAAGGCGAAGGGCCCATCGGGCCAGCCGTCACATATAGTTCGTTCTGCGAAATCGCCCGATACAGCACGTGAGACGTGTGGTGCGCAGGGCTTCGGACATGCTTTGAGCCGATCGCGGCTTCTATTTCGGCGCGTCAGAAACTACGCACTTGGCGGCAACTCGGGTCTGTTCAAGACTACACCAGCGGTTTTCTCCCACTATGTGAGCAAGTCGGCTACATGCACGAGGCGGAGCGAGTGGATTGTTACGTCGGGGGGCTGAAGCCGGACATCTTGCATGAAATAATGCTTCGCGGGCTTTCCAACTTCAACAAAATTCTCACGCTCGCTGAGAAAATCAACATTCTACGCCGCTCGAGACCGGGGTCCTACTGCGGACATCGCCCTCAGGGACCGATCAAGCACACCACTGTACACGCCATCGCGGCGAGCGCAGCTGCCGCGCCATTTAAGGGGCGCTGCTTTGCTTGCAACAGGCCGGGCCATCGCAAGAGCGAATGCCCAGAGGAGCTAAGGCGCCATGGAGCAGAGCAGGGGAGGGAGTCTGGGAGGTAGGGAAACGCAAACAGTCAGTAGAAATCGGGCCCACTACTGACGAGACTCACTGCTCGCCCGACCTCACCGACCCTCACCGAGTCACAGTACCGTTTCAGGCCATCGATCGGGCTCGGAGGAATAAGGAGGGTACAGCGACGGATTGCCCAATACTGATTCACGGGAAAATACATGGGGTAGCAGTGAAGATCTTTATAGACGGAGGAGTAAGTCACTCCTTACTTATTTGCTCTACTACACGGAAACTGAAAGTTAGCCGCTGCTTAGCAGAGATCGATGCATACTTAGTTGACGACACGCCACTGGCCAGACGGGAAAAAGTGGGGAGAGTATAAGTCCGCTGGGGGGGGAACTTCGGCTTTACACAGGAAATGCTCGCGATGACATTGGATGGGCACGACAATTTACTGGGACGTGATTGGGTGTGACGCTACAACCCGCGAATTGGTTGGACGACGGGTAGCTGCACTATGTGAAGTAGTGGTAACCGGGTTGAACTACCTTGCTGGCACTCACCTGAGTCTTCAACGGTCCACGACAACGCCATCACAATGAAACGGGCCGTCGCCGCTGGAACTGACGTGTACGCGGTGGATATCGCATTGGTAGGAGAAATAGAGCAGCCGAGTGATTTTCAGAAACTGCTGGCAGCTGTATCGCCCGAACTACAGGAATTACAAAAACAGTACCTAGGGATTTTTCCCAACGACTTACCGGAGGGACTGCCACCTTAGCGTGCACACGACCACCAGATAGAACTCGAGTCAGGGACACAACCAACCGTACAGCGACAGTTCAGACTGACACAGCCCAAACTCGACGAACTGAGGAAACAGTTAGATTACCCGTTAGAGAAGCAGTTCATCCGACCGAGCTCGTCACCGTTCGCCGCACCGATACTGTTCACACCGAAAAAAGACGGAGGTTTTGCATGTGTATCGATTACCGCGCACTGAACCGAGTAACCATCAAGTCGCGATACTGTCAGAATGTTGTATTTGTCTAGCCTGCAGTGGGGTACTCTATAGCGAGTACAGCCCAATCTAGGGTTTCCTATATGTACTCAACTGCTTGCTAGTGCATCCCTCCTCTTTTGCCTAAACTTTCTCTTGCCTAGCTAGGGTTCTCCTAGCTATGGCTCCTCATCGTGCCTATTATTTTAACATGGTAACAGAGCGATCACGCTCCTGACCTGTGGGCCCCACTGCTGCTTCCGCTGCCCTACTCTGTGCGCGCGACCTTCAAATTTTCATCCCGCCGCGCGCCCCGAGTGCGTGCGGCGGTTTCCTGCCGTGGGGGAGCCCGCGCGCGCCCCGCCCGTCCGTCGCGACGCCCTGGGGAGCCCGCGAGCGCCCCGCCCGTCCGTCGCGACGCCCTGGGGAGCTCGCGAGCGCCCCGCCCGTCCGTCGCGACGCCCTGGGGAGCCCGCGAGCGCCCCGCCCGTCCGTCGCGACGCACTGGGGAGCCCGCGAACGCCCCGCCTGTTCGGCGCGACGTCCTGGGGAGCCCGCGCGCGCCCCGCCAGTTCGTCGCGGCGCCCTCGGGAGCTCGCGCGCGCCCCGCCAGGCAGTCGCGGCGCTCTGGGGAGTCGCGCGCGCGTCCCCCCCGCCCGTCCGTCGCGGCGCCCTGGGGAGCAGCGCGCGCCACCCCCCTCCACCCGCCCAGCCCGTCCGTTCTGGCGCCCTGGGGGTCGCGCGCCATCCCCCCCTCACCATCCCCCGCGCTCCTGCCCCTATCCCACCCGTTTTAGGGTTTCGGGGGTGAGGAGTGTGGGGGTGGCGGCTATGGGGGTGCCGGTTGAGTGCCCCGTCCCCTACTCCTCCTCCTCCTCCGTCTCCCGCTGCTGCAGCTGCCGCTCAGGGGGGTGGGTGTGTGGGAGCCGAAGGAGTGGTGCTAGGGGGGTGACGTGGGAGTGGAGCTAGGGTTCCAGCAGGGGGTGTGTGAGAGGGGGGTGGGACGGTCGGGGGAGGTTGAGCGGAGGCTGCCGTCTTGTCGTCAGCAGCACCTGTAGTCCGGGGCGCTGTTCCGGTAGCCCAGTCGTAGCCAGCTGCGCCAGTCGCCCGTGGGTCCGTTGCTCGTCTGCCGCACTTAGCCGCGGAGCCAGTTACTCCTGTAGTCCGGGGCGCTGTTCCGGTAGCCACTGTGCCAGTGTGACTCCTGTTGCCCGTGTGTCTGCAGCTTCAGCCGTCGCCTCTTATCTCCTCTCCTCCTACAGTCTCGACTCCTCTTCCTCACTTGCCCTTTTGTGAATGCCTCTAGCTTTGCTTGCACTTGTGAACCTGCTCTATGACTGCTTGCTCTGCTGATTATACCCCACTTTGACTATGGGGGTGTGTCAGAATGTTGTATTTGTCTAGCCTGCAGTGGGGTACTCTATAGCGAGTACAGCCCAATCTAGGGTTTCCTATATGTACTCAACTGCTTGCTAGTGCATCCCTCCTCTTTTGCCTAAACTTTCTCTTGCCTAGCTAGGGTTCTCCTAGCTATGGCTCCTCATCGTGCCTATTATTCTAACAGATACCCCATCCCCCGCGCTGACAAACTGATATACTAATTGCGAACAGCCCGCGCGTTTTCGAAGATAGACTTTCAGAGAGGTTACCACCAGATTAGGGTCGAATTGTCAGACTGCGCCAAGACAGCCTTTAGAACTAGATACGGATTGTTCGAGTACACATTGATGCCCTTCAGGCTGACCAACGCACCGGCGACATTCCAAATGACCATGAATGAGGTGCTTAGGCCACTTTTAGATAAGTGCATGACAGTTTACCTCGGCGATATCCTGTTCTACAGCCGCGACAAGCAGCAGCACTTAGCGGATTTAGAAGCAGCTTTTAAAATTTTAGACGAAAACCGCCTACCGACCAAGGATTCAAAGTGTGAGTTTTTTCAGGACCGGTTAGAATTTTTGGGGCACGTTGTTTCGGAGGCTGGAGTCGAGATTGACCCGAAGAAGTTAGACACTGTAAAAGTGTACTGCCCCTCCGACCATCATCACAGAATTACAGAGATTTTTAGGATTCGTTAATTACGTCCGTCGTTCGTCCCCGACATGGCGCGCTTAACAACCCCACTAGTGGACTTACTGCAGAAGGGAGTGGCGTTTACGTGGGGGGAGAAAGAGCATGCTGCCTTCTTTTCCCTGAAAACTGCTCTCTGCTTATCGCCCGTACTGAGCATTGCTGACCCACACCGCCCATTCGAAGTAGTTACCGACGCAAGCGACATCGCAATCGAAGCTGTACTGCTACAGAACTTCGGCAATGGCCTACAACCCATCGCATACGAGTCATGAAAACTGCACCCGCCCGAGAAAAATTACCCGATACACGACCGCGAAATGCTCGCGATCGTGCACGTATTCAAGGTGTGGCGCTGTTACTTGACTGGCGCAGACGTGTCAGTACAGATAGACCATAAATTACTACAACCTCCACGCACATCCCACCTCAACCCACAACAGGTCTGCTGGCTCGACTTCCTCGAGTCAAATTTTCACTATACAGTCACCTACAAAAAGGGGGCATTGAACACACAGACCTGCCTCACTTCCCAAATCCACGCCATACTACTCACCAAGACCAGCCTACTGCTCACATGACTATTTACCCACGGCTATCAGACAGACCCGTTCTTCACTGGAGGACGCAGCAGTTCGCAACAGTAAAAGGGGTTTATTACGTAAAAGCCGGTACTGATCGCATCTGGGAACCAGGCTACACTTTACTACGGGAGTTACTGCTACAGGAGGGACACGACGGAGTTACCTCAGGCCACTTCGGAGTAGAGAAGACACGGCAGTAGCTGCAGCGGTATTACTACTGGCCCGAAATGCCGACCGACGTAAAACGACACGTGGCATCGTGTCCCACATGCCAGCTCATGAAATCATCACGGAAGCGGCCAGCAGGGCAATCGTAGCCGATACCACCCCCAGTACGTGCTTGGCAGCAGGTGACGATGGACTTCGTCACGGGGTTACCGGCTGGCGCAAGTGGGAATGATGCGATCCTGGTCGTCGTCGATCAGCTGACGAAGATGGCACGTTTCGCATCATGCAAGCAGTCAATCTCAACCGAAGTAACAACTCAACTTTTCATCTCGACCGTCGTTCGATTACACGGGATACCAGCAGCAAACATCAGCGATCGCGATACGAAATTCACCAGCAACTTCTGGCGGAACCTGTGGCAGCAGTTCGGCACAAGACTACAGTTCAACTCATCGTAACACCCCGAAACTGACGGACAGACGAAAGGGACAAACCAGACCATGGAATAGTTAATCCGAGCAACGTGCGACGACCCAACCACGTGGGAACAGCAACTGCCACTCATCGAATTCGCGTACAACAATTCCCCATTGGCCACGACCCAACAGTTGCCATTCTACTTGAACTACCGACAAGACCCCACAGTACCCATGACCCCGAATCCCGACAACCCGGTACCAAGAGCGCAACAGTTTGCAGAAATTTTGCAGGCAGCACGAACCTGAGCAGCAGACGCAATAAAAAAAATCGAACATCATGGCTAAACGCAATGCCGACCACCACCGCCGCCCCGTCACTTACCAGCCCGACGACCTTGTCCTACTCGATACCCAGAACTTCCGCCTGCCCGTCACCCCAAAACATCGCCCCCGATATTGCGGGCCATTTCGCATCAGCCACATGACCACCCCTGGCACCGCCCATCTCCTCCTCCGTGCTGAATGGTACGTCAGCCCGTGATTCCACGTGTGCCTGCTTCGCCCATACGTCCCATCCACCAGCCAATTGCCTCGCAACCGCCCAGCCGGCATGACACGACCGCCCACAGAGCCAATTATGACGCCTGAGATCTTGAGCCACCGAGTTCGTGTCCAACGTGGAGCCCGCAGGATCGAGTTCTTGACCCGGTGGAAAGACCGCATGCCCACCGAAGACAACTGGGTACCCCTGGACAGAATTGAAAACCACCCTATCCTCACTGAATATCTGCGCAGCCGAAGTTTCCGGGATGTACACGCAATCTCGTAAGGAGGGCCTCCGTAAGAGGTGGGGGGGGAAGGAAAATTAATTTTCCTTACTTTGCACCCCTGCTTAAGCGCGTACACTACTGTTCCCACCACACTGTGCACCATTACCACTCGCGACACTCGCCTCGACCACATTCCTGCCACTAAACCCGGCGCAACCCGACCGCACGGCTCGGCTGGTAACTCGCACTCCGGGCGTCCGCTTCGACATTTCCCAACCCCAGTCCCAACCTTAGTCACAGGCCCGTTGCGCATCTCCCACAGCTCGTTACCGTTACCACTGCGGATTTCGTGATATACCTCTCACTCATGCCTTCGCTCAATGTATTGTTTTGCCTCGATAGTGCAATTCTCTCTCGCTCGCTCAATTGCACTCGTAACACTGATCAAGCATAGTCAACCTGCACTTACCTAAACCCGTGTTCACTCTAAAACGGGTTTGTTTCTTCTCATCCATCTCGCACTCCCAGTTACCGCCAACGCGACACAAAGCCAGACCTCAGGACGCGGCACCTGTTTGCTTTTTGCAGGATCGATCGCAGGATCGCTAATTTCACCGCACTCAAATCTTCTGAAAGCATTTAAAACTCTCAAAAAAGCTCTTAACTCTGCAAAAATTCGATCCTGCGCAGGATCGATCGCAGGGTCGGTAAAACAGGTGCCGTGTCCTCAAGCTCCCCGTGGCACCACACGAGATTGATCTCATCGATTTTCGCCAACGCCGTCGCCGCCACACGTGCATGACCACCGCTGCCCATCTTTCGCATTATTCTCACGCCGTCGCCCAGCCGTCGCACGCGGTTGCCCAAGCTTCGCACGTCGTCGCCCTCGCACGCCGCTCGCCGAACCTTCGCACGCGGTCGCCTCGTCCGCCGTTCACATTGCACATCCACCTCCCCTCCGTCTGCCTGTCACACACACACTGCGACCGATTCGGTCGCACGCGATGGTCGCAGACGACACCCCTGCGACGCTGTTCGGCGTGTCCGTGCCGCTTCTCACCTTCCTCGCGTGCCTCTTCTCCTCCATCCCCGCCGCTGCGCTCGTGCCGCTCCTCCCCTCCCCCTCCACACGCCACCTGTACAACGTCGCCGTCGGCGCTGCCACGTGTTGGTTTGCCTATGGCGGACTGAGAGGTGCGCATATTGGGGGAGAGTGGGGGGAGGAGAGGGGGAGGAGAGGGGAGGAGGGGGAGTGAAGTAGGGGAATGGCGGAGGAAGAACGGGGAGGAAGCGGTAGGAGGGTCCGCGGTTGTGGGAATGAGGATGATGGTAGCGGAGGGAAGAGGAGAGGAAAGGGTACGGTGTGGAGGGAGGAAGGAAGAGGAAATGGGGAAGAAAGGGATAGGAAGGAAAGAGAAGGATAGAGTCGGGAAAGGGGAAGAGAATGGGTGGCTTATGGGCAGTGGATGGCTTGGTGGGTGGGGATTGGAGGGGCGAAGGGGAGGAGCGAGGGTGGGTTAGTGCGGGTTGCAGGAGAGTGGGTGCATTGTGGAAGGGGCGTGGCAGCCATGAGCGCGGGTGGTGCCGTGCATGGCACGTCACACCTGGCACGTCACACCTGGCACGTCACACCTGGCACGTCACACCTGGCACGTCACACCTGGCACGTCACACCTGGCACGTCACGCCTGGAAGGGTGCCGCTTGGCAGGGCAGGGGGTGGCGAAGCAGACACGGTGTAGTTGAATGAAAGAAAACGCGAGGAGCAGGGAGAGGGGGGTGGCATCGTGTGGCGGTGTGTTGTGCTGTTGATGCCTGTCGTGGTGGGACCATGTGGTGTGACACGGATGGACAGCACAGTGCGAGGTCGCACCTTGTGTCCAAGTGAGTCAGAATGGTCTCGTGCTCGCTATGCAGCGAGTGTGGCCGTATGATGGCATGGCACACCCGCGCATCCCACGCGCCCATGCGCGCCCTGCCTACACCCTCCCATAACCCCTCTCCCCCCATCCGCCCATCCGCCATGCGAGCAGCGAGTGTGGCCATATGGGGCATCACTCTCGCCACCTACGCGGCCATGGCCGCCCTGCCTCGCCGCCTCTCCGGCTGCGTTGTCTTCCTCGCCGCCTTCGCCTTCCTCATCTTCTGGTCCGCCCGCCTCTTCCATCCCACGCCCCCTTCCCACGCTCCCCTCCCACACTCCCATCCCACGCTCCCCTCCCACGCTCCCCTCCCACGCTCCCCTCCCACACTCCCCTCCCTGTCCCACTTTGTGGCGCCCATTTGCATGTTTTCCATCGTCTCACACCTCTGCTTTGTCTCACACCCCGCACTCCCCACGTCTCTGCTGCGCCCATCCGTCCTACCTCCCTCCTTCTCCTCCTCTGCAGCCTCATTCCACTCCGTAACCTCCCCACACCCTATCCATTCACTGGCTCTCTCACTCGCACCTCTCTTCCCTGAACCCCATGCCTCACCATGCCTCCGTTCCGCCCGTACCATTCCTTCCATACCCATACCCCCCCCCCCATGCCCCCACATGCTCCCCCATGGCCCCCCATGCCCCCATGCCTGGTCCCATCAGCCATGCAACGAGCCTAGACGCGAGTGCGTGGAGGAGGGGAGACATCGACTTCACAGGCACGCTCATGATTGTCACCCTCAAGCTTGTGGGGGCCGCTATGGACTGCCAGGACGGCAGCCAGCAGCCGGACGGCAGGGAGCAGGATGGCAAGCCGCCAGTAAGTGACATCTGAGGGACTTCACGGGTACGCTCATGATCGTCGCTTTCAAGCTCGTGGGGCCCGCAATGGACTGCCAGGACGGCAGCCAGCAGCGGGGCGGGAGGGAGCAGCAGGACAACAGGGGGCAGGACGGCAAGGGGCAGCAGGGTGGCAGCATGGTGCAGAAGGACGGAAGGCCGGCAGGGGGTGCCTTTTGGATGATTGATGCTCGTGCTGATGCCATGCTGACATGGCATGGCATGGAATGTTGGTTCACACACACACAGGTGCAATGGCAATCAGGCACAGGCAGCAGCGCGCTCAGACCTCGTATGCTTTGTCACACTGCCATGCTACCAGCAATCTCATCCGCATATTTACCTTTTTTTTTTTTCATAAACTCCTCCATCACTTCGCAAGCCCGCTGCGGCACCATCCACTCCTCGTGTGTGCTCTGCCCTTCCCATTCGCACGACCTCTGCCTCCCGCTCATGCACAAACCCACACGCTCTGCTTTCTCCCCACCCCATCAACGCCTCTCCTCCCTCTCCCCCTCATCCTTTCTCCCACTTTTTACTCCCCACCCGTCCCTCCCCTCCAACCCTCATCCTCCCCCCCCCCCCCCCCCTGCCTCCTCGTCTCCTTCCCCCCTTTCCCCCCTTCCGCCCCATCCCCCAGCGCGCCAGCAGCGCGTCCCCCAGCGCGCTCCCCCGTGTGCCCCCCCTGTTGCCATTCCTGGGGTTCGTCTTCTTCCCTGCCGCCCTGCTCGTGGGGCCGCCCTTCCCCTTGGCTGCTTACCACGACTACATTGAGGGACAAGGGGTGAGGAGTGTGGGACGGGTGGTGGGGATGAGAGGAGGAGAGGGGTGGGATGGGTGGGAGGGGCGCGAGGGGTGGGAGGGGTGGAGAGTCACCTCTGCCCTGCTCGTGGGGCCTCCCTTCCCCTTGGCTGCTTACCAAGAGTACGTTGAGGCGGGGGGTGAGGAGGTGGGGGGTGGTAGGAAGGGTGGGCGAGGTGTGAGGGGAGGGGTCAGAGGGATGCGACAGATGTGAGGGCTTCCTCTCCCGTGTGACCCCTTTCCCCTCGCTGCTTACCAAGAGTATGTTGAAGGGAAAGTGGTGTGTGTGAGAGGGGTGGTGTGGATGAATGGAGGACTGGTTGAGGAGGGGGGAGGAGTGGGACGGGTGAGCGAATGTGTGTGGATCACCCGCGCTGTTTCTTCACAACATGCTTTACCATGACACGCTCTAAGTCGATTTTTGAGTCGACTCAAAAATCGCTTTACCATGACACTCTCTCACATCACAACACTGTGCCCCCATTCCTCCTCCCCATCCATCCCCAATTCCCCCTTCCCGTTCCCCACTCTTTGTTCCTCCTCTCCATTCCTTATTCCGTTCTTTCCATCGCCCCTCACCCCTCTGCACACCCCACTACCAGTGCTGGGCCGCGCTCTAACCCCCACAACGATCCGTCCGCACCACCCTCCCCCACCTTCCCTCTGCGCCTGCTGCCAGCATGCCGTGCGCTGCTCAAGGCGCTGCTGTGCATGGCCGTGTACCACACCCTCTCCCTCCTCCTCCCGCCCTCCGCCCTCACCCAACCCGCCTTCTTCACCCGCCCCTTCCCCATCCGGTGAGCTGCCCTCTCCTCCGCGCTTGCTGTCAGCATGCCGTGCGCTGGTCAAGGCGCTGCTCTGCATGGCCCTTTACCACTCGCGCTCCCTCCTCCTCCCGCCCTCCGCCCTCACCCAACCCGCCTTCTTCACCCGCCCCTTCCTCATCCGGTGAGCTGTCTTCCCCCCTGCCTCTCTCCTCCCACTGCCCTCTCTCCTCCCACTGCCCTCTCTCCTCCATCCACCCACCATCCCTCTCCACTCACTGCCCCCTCTCCACCCATCACCTGCTCTCCACCCACCACCCTCTCACTCCACCCACGCTCTGCGCCAGAGCGCTCACGTCTCACCTCTCATGCCTTGCGCTTCTATCCCCCCCCCACTCTCTCTTTCTGTGCCCCTCCCTCCCATCCCACGTGCCGGCATGAACCCCTCCCACCGCGCCCATGGCAGGTAGGTGCACGAGGCATACCACTGCTGCTGGCCGACCGTTGGATATTCTATATCTGGGCCGTCTCTTGACGTTTTCAACAATCCCACACCCACCCTTCACACTGCGCAGGTGGGGGCAGGTGGCGATCACGTTCTTGGCATGCCGATGGATGCTTTACTTCATCTGGGCTGTCTGTTAACATGCACAAATATCCTCCCTGTGCACATCTGTGGGGGACAGGTGGCGCTGATGCTCATCTGGGCCGCCTGTTAACATTCTCAACACCCCCACCCACCGTACGGATGGCAGGGCGGGGCAGGTGGCGTTAACCCTCTTTGCCTATCGCTGGATGTTCTACTTCATCTGGGCTGTAGCTGAATCCGCCCTCATTCTCTCCGCCTTTGGCTTCTCGGGCTTTAAGCCTGCTGAGACAGGCCACGGGGCAGGCAAGGATGGGGAGGGGAGGGACGGAGAAGGCGGGCAGAGGCAGCAGCAGCAGCAGCGGCTGGAAGCAGACTGGTTAGTCGGTTTCGCGCTGGCTTGAAGTGGATGCCAGCGGGACATGGGATGGCATGGCACGGCATGGCATGGCACGGCATGGCATGGCACGGCACGGCATGGCATGGCACGGCATGGCATGGCACGGCACGGCATGGCATGGCACGGCATGGCATGGCATGGCATGGCATGGCATGGCATGGCACGGCACGGCACGGCATGGCATGGCATGGCATGGCATGGCACGGCATGGCATGGCACGGCATGGCATGGCACGGCATGGCATGGCATGGCATGGCAAGGCATGGCATGGCATGGCATGGCATGGCACGGCACGGCATGGCATGGCATGGCACGGCATGGCATGGCCTGGCCTGGGATGGCATGGCATGGCATGGCACGGCATGGCATGGCATGGCATGGCATGGCATGGCATGGCACGGCATGGCATGGCATGGCATGGCATGGCATGGCATGGCATGGCACGGCATGGCATGGCACGGCATGGCATGGCATGGCATGGCATGGCATGGCATGGCATGGCATGGCATGGCCTGGCATGGCATGGCATGGCACGGCATGGCATGGCATGGCATGGCATGGCATGGCATGGCATGGCATGGCATGAAACAACCTGTTTGTGGCTTTTCTTTCTCGGCCGGTCGTCTGCACTCCACGACCCCCTCTCTGCTGCCTCTCTCAGGATTTCCCTACTGCCCGCACCCCCCTAAGTGCTCCCTCTCCTCCTTTCTTTCCATGTGCCCCGTGTTCCCACGCGTGCTTGCCCCCCCTCCCCCGCACTGTTTCCATGTGCCCTGTGTTTTCCTCACTGTGCACCCTCACAGGAGCAGGGCGAGCAACGTGAACATGTGGGTGGTGGAGGTAACGGGCAGTGGAGCGCAGCTGCCATCGCACTGGAACATCGGAGTCAGCAACTGGCTGCGCACCTGTGCGTCCCCCACTCGCCCCCCTCCCCTCCCTGCCCTGCCCTGCCCTGCCCTCACCTCCCCTCCCCTCCCCTCTCCTCCCCTCCCTCCCCTCTCCTCCCCTCCCCTCCCCTCCACTCCCCTCCCCTCCCCTCTCCTCCCCTCCCCTCCCCTCCACTCCCCTCCCCTCCCCTCCCCTCCCCTCCCCTCCCCTCCCCTCCCCTCCCCTCCCCTCCCCTCCCCTCCCCTCCCCTCCCCTCCCCTCCCCTCCCCTCCCCTCCCCTCCTCTCCACTCCCCTCCCCTCCCCTCCCCTCCCCTCCCCTCCCCTCCCCTCCCCTCCCCTCCCCTCCCCTCCCCTCCCCTCCCCTCCCCTCCCCTCCCCTCCCCTCCCCTCCCCTCCCCTCCTCCCCCACTCTCCCCTCCCCTCCCCTCCCCTCCCCTCCCCTCCCCTCCCCTCCCCTCCCCTCCCCTCCCCTCCCCTCCCCTCCCCTCCCCTCCCCTCCCCTCCCCTCCCCTCCCCTCCCCTCCCCTCCCCTCCTCTCCCCTCCCCTCGCCTTCCCTCCCCTCCCCTCCCCTCCCCTCCCCTCCCCTCCCCTCCCCTCCCCTCCCCTCCCCTCCCCTCGCCTTCCCTCTCCCCTCCCCACCCCGCCTTGATTCTCGCGCGCTACCAGTCCGTGCACCGCTGTAGCATATAGTGCAGTGAGCAGCCGAAAGTGTCAGAATGTTATTGTCTAGCCTGCACTTGGGTGCTCAATAGTGAGTACAACACCTTAGGGTTTCCTATTTGTACCAACCTGCTTGCTAGTTCAATCATCCTCCATCATTCTCATTTTTCTTCTTCAATTCTCCTTCGTATACCCTAAACCCTAGTTCTAGGGCACACCCTACCTACTCTATGTGTGGGCCTAGGCTACTAAGCCTAGGCCCCACTCCTAGTGATTCTGACATGGTATCTAGAGCGAGCATGATCCTGCCGCCTAGCTCAACGGGCCCACCAACTGCTTCCGCTGCCGTACTTTCCGCCGCGCGCTCCGTGGCGCGCTCGGGGCTCGCGGCGGCTTCACCGTCCGTCGAGGCGCCCTCCGGGGGGGCCTGCCCGCTGCTCCCCCCCCCGTCGCTCGTCGCGGCGCCTTCAGGGGGCCCGCCCGCTACTCCTCCCCGTCGCTCGTCGCGGCGCCTTCAGGGGGCCCGCCCGCTACTCCTCCCCGTCACTCGTCGCGGCGCCTTCAGGGGGCCCGCCCGCTGCTCCCACAGTCGCCTGTCGCTCGCGCCGCCGCCCCCCCTGCAGCTCGCGACGCCGCCCCCACAGCAGCTCGCGACGCCGCCCCTGCAACAGCGCGCGAGCCGCCCCTGCGCCAGCGCGCGAGCAGCCCCTGCGCTCGCGACGCCGCCCCTGCAGCGGCGTGTGTACCACCCCTGCGCCAGTGACCCGCCCCTGGAGCAGCCGCCCCTGGAGCAGCCCGCGTCGCCGCCCCTGCAGCAGTGCGCCAGCCGCCCCTGCAGCAGCGCGTGTGCCGCCCCTGCGCCAGCGACCCGCCCCTGGAGCAGCCGCCTCTGGTGCAGCCGCCCCTGGCCCCTGCGACGCCGCCCCTGCAGCAGCCGCCCCTGGAGCCGCCCACCACTGCAGCAGCCGCCCCTGGAGTCGCCCGCCACAGCAGCAGCCGCCCCTGGAGCCGCTCGCCACTGCAGCAGCCGCCCCTGGAGTCGCCCGCCACTGCAGCAGCCGCCCCTGGAGCCGCTCGCCACTGCAGCAGCCGCCCCTGGAGTCGCCCGCCACAGCAGCAGCCGCCCCTGGAGCCGCCCGCCACTGCAGCAGCCGCCCCTGGAGCCGCCCGCCACTGCAGCAGCCGCCCCTGGAGTCGCCCGCCACTGCAGCAGCCGCCCCTGGAGTCGCCCGCCACAGCAGCAGCCGCCACTGGAGCCGCCCGCCACTGCAGCAGCCTCCCCTGGAGTCGCCCGCCTCTGCAGCAGCCGCCTCTGGAGCAGCCGCCCCTGGTGCAGCCGCCCCTGTACCCGCGACGCCGCCCGTGGAGCAGCCGCCCCTGGTGCAGCCGCCCCTGGACCTGCGCCGCCGCCCCTGGAGCAACCGCACCAGCAGCAGCCGACCATGCAGCTGCCCGCGACGCCGCTCCTGGACCCTGTGCAGTCGCGCTCAGTCTTGCCCGCGCCCTCGTGCGCTCTACCCTACCTGCTCCGCGCTGTTGCTCTGCACGCGCGGTTGCCCGCGCCCTCGTGCGCTCTACCCTACCTGCTCCGCGCTGTTGCTCTGCACGCGCGGTTGCCCGCGCCCTCGTGCGCTCTACCCTACCTGCTCCGCGCTGTTGCTCTGCACGCGCGGTTGCCCGCGCCCTCGTGCGCTCTACCCTACCTGCTCCGCGCTGTTGCTCTGCACGCGCGGTTGCCCGCGCCCTCGTGCGCCCTACCCTACCTGCTCCGCGCTGTTGCTCTGCACGCGCGGTTGCCCGCGCCCTCGTGCGCTCTACCCTACCTGCTCCGCGCTGTTGCTCTGCACGCGCGGTTGCCCGCGCCCTCGTGCGCCCTACCCTACCTGCTCCGCGCTGTTGCTCTGCACGCGCGGTTGCCCGCGCCCTCGTGCGCTCTACCCTACCTGCTCCGCGCTGTTGCTCTGCACGCGCGGTTGCCCGCGCCCTCGTGCGCTCTACCCTACCTGCTCCGCGCTGTTGCTCTGCACGCGCGGTTGCCTGCGCCCTCGTGCGCTCTCCCGCCCCGGCCCTCCCCCCCCCCCCCCCCCCCCCTGCGTCCCCTGGACAGGAGGGTGTGGGGGTGGCGGGTGTGGGGGTGCTCCTTGTGCGTCGCCCCTACCTTCTCCTCCGTCTCCCACTGCTGCAGCTGCCGCTGCGGGGGGGTGGATGTGTGGGAGACGAGGGAGTGGCGCTAGGGGGGTGATGTGGGAGTGGAGCTAGAGGTGACACTGGGGGTGTGTGTAGGGGGGTGTGGGACAGCTGGAGGAGGTTGCAGCACCTGTTGCCCGTGTGTCTGCAGCTTCAGTCGTCGTCTCCAATCTTCTCTCCCTTCACAGTTCCTCCTCCTCCTCACTTGCCCGCTGTGATAGCCTCTAGCTTTGCTCATATTTGTGAACTATTGCACTGCCTGCTCATTGTGCTGATTGCACCCCACTTTGGCTATGGGGGTGTGTCAGAATGTTATTGTCTAGCCTGCAGTGGGGTGCTCAATAGTGAGTACAACCCCTTAGGGTTTCCTATTTGTACCAACCTGCTTGCTAGTTCAATCATCCTCCATCATTCTCATTTTTCTTCTTCAATTCTCCTTCGTATACCCTAAACCCTAGTTCTAGGGCACACCCTACCTACTCTATGTGTGGGCCTAGGCTACTAAGCCTAGGCCCCACTCCTAGTGATTCTGACAGAAAGGCCCGTGCATAGGGGGCATGTGTGCATAGGGGGCATGTGTGCATAGGGGGCATGTGTGCATAGGGGGCATGTGTGCACTCAGTCACGTTAGACATTCTATCAGGGCCCTTTTTCTCCGCCCATGCATGCAATGCAAACTGCTGACTCGTTTCCATACCCGCATGCAACTGCATCGGGGTATGTATGTATGTGTGTGCATGGATGCATGTGTACATGCGTGCATGTGCATGTGCATGTGTATGTGCATGTGTATGTGTGCATGTGTGCATGTGTGCATGTGTGCATGTGTGCATGTGTGCATGTGTGCATGTGTGCATGTGCATGTGCATGTGCATGTGTATGTGTGCATGTGTGCATGTGTGCATGTGTGCATGTGTGCATGTGCATGTGCATGTGCATGTGCATGTGCATGTGTATGTGCATGTGTATGTGTGCATGTGTGCATGTGTGCATGTGTGCATGTGTGCATGTGTGCATGTGTGCATGTGCATGTGCATGTGCATGTGCATGTGTATGTGCATGTGCATGTGCATGTGCATGTGTGTGTGTGTGCATGTGTGCATGTGTGCATGTGCATGTGTGCATGTGTGCATGTGCATGTGTGCATGTGTGCATGCAGATGTGTATGACCGCATGACCCCCCCATCAGGGAAGCCCACCCTCACAACACTCCTTGTGACACAGGCTGTCAGTGCACTGTGGCATGTGAGTCATGGCATGTGGCATGTGAGTCATGGCATGTGGCATGTGAGTCATGGCATGTGGCTTGTGAGTCATGGCATGTGGCATGTGAGTCATGGCATGTGGCTTGTGAGACTTGATTGATGGGTAGTGAATGGATGGGATGCGTATGGGATGCATGCGTATGGCATATGAGGATTTGGTGATGCTTCCATCCATCCATCCATCCATCCATCCATCCATCCATCCATCCATCCATCCATCCATCCATCCATCCATCCATCCATCCATCCATCCATCCATCCATCCATCCATCCATCCATCCATCCATCCATCCATCCATCCATCCATCCATCCATCCATCCATCCATCCATCCATCCATCCATCCATCCATCCATCCACCCATCCATCCATTCAACTGTCCAACTAGTTTCCCAAATCTGTTCCCAAATCTCTCTCCCTTCCCTTACCTTTTTCTCCATCCCTTCCCATTTGTTATGTGCCCTCTTTTGTGCATGGGTTTGCATGTGCATGTATGTATGCATGCATGTTGATGTGTGTCTGTATGTTGATGCATGTACGTCAATGCATGCCAACGTATGCATGTATGCATGTATATTGATGTATGTACATTGATGGATGTGTATGCCTGCCCATGTATGCATGTGTGCATGGATGCATGCACACACAAACCGCATGGCCTGTCGCTTGGCGCCATGCCATGCATGTGGAGCCATGCCATGCCATGCCATGTGTGCCCATGAGCAACAGGGCCTACATCCTGGTTACTACCTCTTCTTCCTCTCTGCTGCCATCGCTCAAGACGCCTCTAAATGTAAGCCCCTGCCCGCCCTGCTCCCTGTCCCACTGCCTCTGTCCACGCCTTGCATCCACACCTTGTGCTCCACATTCCTTCTGCCCCCTATTTCGCCACCCTCTCCCTTCACACCTCCCACCCACCACCCCTTGCTGCCTGCACTGCTGCTCCACCTGCACGCCACCAGCCCCCTCCCTCCTGCACACCACTCCTCTCAAGCAGTCCTCTGCTCATTCTTCTGCCCACTCGCCCCTCCCAACCCTCCTCCCTGCCCCTCGCCTCCAATTTCCTCTGTGTGAGCGTGCAGTGCTGCACCGCCTGCACCAGTCCATCCCACCTCACAGGCGGTGGCAGCGTGGCATGGCATGGGTGGCGCAGATGCTGTACACGCGCATGCTCGTGGGGTACGCTCCACTGGGCTTCATTGTGAGTGCTGCCATTCCGTGTGCTGGCATCGTCTCATGCGCTTTTCACGTTGTGCTAGGCACTGCTGGACACACATGTGCGGCCCGCTCGGGAGCGTTGTGTGTGCTCATGGGGAGCTCGCCACCAGGCTTCAACGGGAGTGCCTCCAAATGCGGCCCCGCTAGATTCATTGCGAGTGCTGTGCTGCTAACACACTGTGACAGTTCTAGTTCCATTGCAAGGCCTTAAGATTTCTTCTGAATGTGGGACGTGCATTAATTGTGAGTGCGGGCATGCTGGCTTGTTAAGCTCGCAGTCTGGCGTGTGCCTGCCTGGTGGGTGTGGTTGGTCAGGTGTAGGTGAGCCAGAAGCACCTCATGCATGCCTCCTTTATGCCGGCAGGTTTTTCATCCTCCTGCTTGCCCTGCCGTGCTGCAAGCTATGTCAAGGTGCCACCCATCCGTTAGGCTTGTCAGAGCCTAACTCCATTATAACCCCCTCTCCGGACGGATGGGGACCACCAGTACCACGTTCCAATCAACTCATCAGTCACAATGCAGCCAGTATCTGCCCTTCGCCCCTTCCTCTCTCTGTGTGTGTATGCAGCTACTGCGGGCGGACCTCACATTCACAGTGTGGCGCTCGCTCTATTTTTTTGGCTCCATCCTGCCGCTCCTGCTCTCCGCATTGCTGCCTCCACTCATTCCTCCATCCAACCGGCGAAAGAAAGAACAATAAAGGAACTCCTGCATGTGTTGTGAATCTACCTGCCCAGTGCAAGACAGTGATGCTCTCCTTGCGGGTTTCCACTTACCATCAGAGGGGATGACGGTAGCAGAGCAGCATGAGATGAGCCTGGTGCAATGCACCATACGTGTTCTCAACATACCTTTCCTGTCTGCAAGCGTTTAATGAAGCTCAATAAACACAGAGTGA
Source organism: Closterium sp. Yama58-4 (assembly GCA_947470075.1). Taxonomy (NCBI): domain Eukaryota; kingdom Viridiplantae; phylum Streptophyta; class Zygnematophyceae; order Desmidiales; family Closteriaceae; genus Closterium; species Closterium sp. Yama58-4. The sequence continues at coordinate 1,025,073 of CANIUD010000835.1, forward strand.
GTTATTTCATAAAATGAATGGTGTGCAGTGCAGACTACAGCACAACTTTCATGAGTTTTCTGTTGTGGAGGATTGCATGTTCCAGCCTGATCTGCAGCGTTTGATTCAAATTCAATGTCCTTGAATATGAAAGCTACCAAGTAGCCAAGGTTACCTGGCTTGCCTCATTGGGGGTGAGTTGTGGTGTCAGATAATCAATGGCAAGAACGCCTCGTTTTCATTTCGGGGTGGAATGCAATGCCTTTAGCAGAGCGACAGTATATAATATACTCGGTTAGTGTTGATATATTCAAATCGTATCATTCCCAGTGGGCCATCGGGAATGTGGTCTCTCAGGTTGCTGCCGCCTCTTGCAGCTGACCTCCGCGAGGTCGCCCGCGGCTCTGGAAATTTTGGCGGCAGCTGAAATGCGAAGTTGCGATCGGATTGAATTCGCAGCCAGCCTCTCAGCTGGAGGAGGCTCTTTGCTTGGAGGGGCGTACAGTGGTGCCGAGGGTGCTCGGGTGCTCTGGTTGGCGAGGGAGACGGAGGCTCTGTTGAGCGAGTGAAGTGCCTCCCTCAAGTTACTGATGGGAGCCGCCCTGCTCACATGAGGCCGCAGCCTCCGATGACCCGATTGTTTCTGCCGGGATGGTGAAGTCATGAGTGAGCCATGCAAGAAAGCCGTGACTGATACGGTGCATATCGTGCCTTGGGACTGCCTCGCTGTAAAATGCATTCTGGAAGCGTCTTCTCCACGATGCCATGCTGGACAGGATGCGAAGCACGTACGTATTTACGGCTAGTCCAGTGCCGTAGATATTTTACGGAGTATACACGTGTTTCTGTTTGTAAAATCAACGACGTATCGAGCAAGAACTTGATCTTTCCTTCCCCCTTGCGCTCCCCGATCCGACACGCCATAAATCCCTGATGCACACTCGCGTTCCGAACCACATTCGTTCGGCAAGACGACGGGGCCAATGGGTTCTAGGCTATGGCGAAAAAGACTGCCGACGAGGAGAGATTATGGGTCCACGTGAGAGGAGATGCGACGTGTGCAGTCGAGCGTTTCTTGAAAAAGCCCGGTTTCCTATTTGCGAAGTTTCAAGACTGTGAATGTTTCTCAATTCTTCGAAACCGCAAGCGAGACTTCGTCCACCACCGATCTCTAAAGCAATGTTATTTAGAGTTTCGAAACCACTCCAGTTCCGTAAAACCTAATATTCACGCCCCTCTTTCTGACGGTTTCGGGTTGGTGCTGACAGAATCCGACGTTTGAGGCTCATACTGTACCAAACCGTACTACCCAAAATTGTCCTCTGACTGGACTTCGAAAGTACCCTGAACGGACTTACAACTTGCAATGTTTTTACTCAACACGAGGACACATTGTGTCGACAGGTTCTCTTACTATGGAAACACTTGTGCTCGAAGTGTACAGTACAAACAAAGCATGTACTTGTGACATACACTATCTCAGCGCATGTGCCCACCAACGCCATACAAAGCTTGTACTACCAACCCCGACACACAAACAGGTTACACGAGGAGCAAAGTATACACTATGTACATCCGCCCAAGTATGGAATAAAGCCCATACTACCCCAGTGCTCCTTATACTAGCGATTGAAGTTTGATGTAGTAATTTTTGTATTGGATTATTTTCATTAAATAATAACATAGCATCATAACTATGAGCAGCAAGCACTCTCACACAAGCAGGCCAGGAGGCTCTTCATCCTGGTACTGTACGACGATCGGTACTGGAACGCTACCTTCACTGCAAAGCACACAACGATAGCACATTAGTGACTATATTGCACAGATCCCCGTCGAATGTCACTCGAGGGGACACAATTTTGAATCGTGGCACCTTGTAATACGGCTATGAAGCCGCTTTCGCTTGCAAATAAAGAATCAGGGAAACCAATTTCCACATGTTGCACTATTCGAAGAGCACCGTGGAAATACCAACCTGCCAAGAAGAAGAACGAGTCTCGTCATGTGCTCGCCCGTAGATTTTGGAGCACAGTTGAAATACTAACCTGCCAGGAAGATTATAAAGCGTTCGGAAATTTTCGGCGACTAAACAATTGCCTGCAAAAAAAGGACATACAATCGCCAACTTAGTGTTACTTACTGGTAAAAAATACCCAACCACATTCCGCCTACAAGGCTTAGTATCCGCGGAAATCCGATCTTAGGCAAGCACGGGAAAAAAAACGAGAAAATCCACAAGGGAAGGTGACGAGATAGCTAGAGACAAGATGGCGGCGCGAAATATACGTAAGGAGCGACTAAAGAGTTGTTGGGAAAAACTAAACCGTAGAGTCCACGGAAGATAGCAGTGAGGAAACATTGACCTATGCTCTGCGGAGAAGCTGTAAGGAAAGACAGAGAAGGTAACAATGAAGGATGGATGAAGGGAAGAGTATTTGGTTGTGGGTGGAGCTCAATCAAGTTAGGTGGACGGGTGAGTTTTTTGTGAAATGCTGTGCCTCAACATGAACCAATCACATTGCACTTTCCCTTATCAGCTATTTCATCTCTTCATCCCAGCCCTCAATCGGAGTTTCCAATCGACGGTTGCTTTTCCAGCCAGCAAGACCTGCATGTTCTCTGGAGATAAGGCATCTGAGATCTCGACCATTCGATAAAAGCTGAATCGATGGCCGAAATTCCAACCTACAAGAATGTTGTTGAGCTGGAAACCGTTCAGATTCGTCTCATCAACGGCTGGGTTTCCAACCTGTGCGAAGTTATCCGATTCGACATAAGGTAACACATTCGATCTAGACAGTACAATAGTAATGATCGACGGTCCTGATTTTTCCGTGGACAGAAAATGCATTTTCGCGCTGTTCAAGTTCGAGTAGGTCGTTTCAGCACCTGTTCGTAACTATTTGTGTTGATTTGAATCTCGGAAACGATGATTTGATTGGCAATGTGATTGTCCGTGTCAGATTTTATCCTGCAAATTTTGGATGAAGCTGATTCGAAGTCTGCTATTGGTGGGATGATTGTAGGTTTGGAACACCACTGACAATGTAGGCCCGATCACTCTGGGTTCGTTCCACCGTGGAGTACAAACAAGGTAGACACTCTCAACACTGTACATTCTCCCGAGTCTATATTCTGGTAGGTTCGGCAAGCATGGTTCGTACCAGGTTGTTCGAATACAATGTGCTTTCACCCCACAGACAGTACACCTACAACGAACAAGGGTTCGAAGTCCCGACTGCATAGTTTGGTTCGCCAAACCCCTCGACAACAATTTTACTGTAGTACAGTAATCTTCCCACGCAACTTCATGGGATTTGTCCTTGCTCCTCGCCTGAGGTACGACCTTCTCGAAGTTCAAGTCGAACCGTCAGGCTCATTGCGCGGGATCTGCGATTTTCCGTCAGTTTGAAGCGTGATTTACTTGGAACAGTGCTAACTGGAAGCAACTGCTAGCTGAATCTCGTCGTGTCCACCCTGAGTTGGCCCCGAAGGAGGGGCTGGTCTGGATGCCAATAAAGCGATGTACTTTCGACCTGCATTTCAGTCACTCACAGTTCGATAAGCCTTCAAGCGTCGTTCGACTGATTTCACAATTCCAAGACACGAAGCACATCTAGTCGCTCCAGCAGAATCATTCTGAGCATGGGGGGCCGTAACGACGTGATGGTCGACGCTCAGCGTGCCGTGTCTTCCCAGCAATCACATGCTGTTCTAGCTACTATGTCTCAGAAGGATGACATTCCCTCCTTTCGACGCCTACACGACAGCCGCGCCGATCTCGATCTGCTCGCGCTGGAAGGCCGGCTCTCGTTTCTGGACGCACAGCGTGAACTCAACGCAATTCGGTGCGAACAGTTTGTTACCATGTTACAATCGTTCCTGAAGGAAGGCGAGAGTGACGAGGATGAATGGCGACATGACTCGAGGGAGTTGGGCAGAGAAAGGCCAATCGCGTCACATCTCAGCACAGCCACCCGCGCGCATTCAGTGCCAAAGATGGGCAGTCATAAAGGGCGTGGCAGAAGCCGCCGTAGCAGCAGCCATGGCGGTCGGGTTCTGAACCATGGTTCAGCCAGCCGCCTTACACGGTGGGCATCTTGCGAGCAAGGCTCGAACTGTGGTGTGGAGTGGTGAAGCTGTTGGTTTGGAAGTGATACTCGCACGGATTCCAAGGTGAAAATATTCTTCCTTGACTCAGTTTTCCCTTATCTTTTTTTATGGGGCTAATTTCATCAGATAAAATATGTCTGGTTCCTTTGTTTTATGCCCTGTATTTATATTTTATTAATCGTCAACAAAAACGTAATGATCAGTAAATACATTACATTCCACCTTTTTTTAATTTCTTTAGAAACACGTAACAAATGTCATCGCTACCAAGAAATATCCGCCTGTTAGTGCCAAGTGTAATGTAATGTTAGGCTGTTACATTTTAGGGTTTGGTACATGTTCCCCTCGTGTCAAGATAACATTAACAAAGGTTGATAATGCCTTAGCTTGGAAGCAGATGTCAAATGTTATATTTGGTTGATAAGCTATAACGAGTCCTACTATTGAGAGTACAACATTTCTAGGATTGCATATTTGTACCCAAGTTACCCAACTCTTAGCTAGTTCACTCATTCCGCTGTTGTGGTTCTAACATGGTATCATTGTAGTAGATTCGTTCCGCCTGCCCTACGCCCTACTGCATCTGCGCACAGTGCTGCCTCTGCGCGAGTGCTGCTAACTACTACTGCCCTCCTGTGCGAACGCCTGCCGCTGCTGTTCCGCTGCCCCACTGCCCCTGCTGTGCGCGCTGCTGCACGCTCCTGCAGCCCGCTGCGCGCTGCCACACATACTACTGCCCACTGCACGCCCGCTACCGCTGCCCACTAGCCCGCTGCCGCACGCTGCATGCCGTGCCGTGTGCTGCCACTGCCGTCCGCTGCCTACCGCCGCCCCATGCTATCGCTCGCTGCTGGCCCACTGCAGCCCGCTAGCCGTCCGCTACTGGCCCGCTGCCACCCAATGCCACTCGCTGCCGGCCCACTAGCCACGCGCATGCTGCTACTACCGCCTACTGCTACTTGCTGCCGGCTAGCTCGCTGGCCGCCCGCAACCAGTCCGCTGCGCGCAGCCGCCCACTGCCACTAGCCGCCCGCTGCAACCCGCTGCCGGCCACATTGTTCACTGCTGGTCGTTGCCGCCCGCTGTCGCTAGCGGTCGCTGCTGTTGAACTATATTTGTTGTTTGAGTTTTGTAGGCTACAGTGGGGTAGCCACTAAGGGGTACAACCCCTTTAGAATTTCATACTTGTATCACATTCTTGCCTTAGATCATCATTCAATCCTAGTCCTTTTAACATGGTACCAGAGCGGGTCCTTCCTAAGGACCATTCTTCTTAGGGCCCACCGTTCTACCTGCGGTTACTACGTTACCCCACTGCCCTACCCCGAGTCGCGCTGCCCCTGCTAGCCATGCGCCATTGCTGCAGCGCGCAATTTTTTTTTTAGCGCGCTGCGCTGCCTGCCCCACCCCGCGCGTGCTGCTGGCCGCATCGCGCTGCTGTCGCGTCGCCCCGCAGCCCTGCGCGCCGCCCACGCGCCTGCCCTGCCCGTGCGCCGCCCGCCGCCGCGCACTGCCCTGCCCGTGCGCAGCCCGCCGCCGCGCCCCCTGTCCTACCCATGCGCAGCCCACCGCCGCGCCCCTTACCCTGCCCGTGTGCAGCCCGCCGCTGCGCCCACTGCCCTGCCCGTGCACAGCCTGCCGCCGCGCCCTACCCTACCCGCGCGCAGCCCGCCGCCGCACCCCCTGCCCTGCCCGTGCGCAGCCCGCTGCCGCGCCTCCTGCCCTGCCCGTGCGCTGCCCGCCGCTGCGCCCTGCCCTGCCCGTGCGCCGCCCGCCGCGCCGCCCCCTGCCCCAACCATGCGCCGCCCGCCGCCGCGCCCCCTGCCCTACCCGTGCGCCGCCCGCTGCGCCCCCTGCCCTGCGCGTGCGTGCCATCCGCCTCCTCCCCTGCCGGCCGCCCCTAACCCAGTGCACGCCGCCACCTGCTGCCCTGTGCACGCCTCCTGCCTCTTGCCTTACCTATCACCTGCGCCACTGCCCTGCCGCCTTGCTGCCCTGCGCTACCAACGATGGCGACTTACAATGTTCTCACATTTGACGCAGAGGGCTGCCCGATCGAATTTGAAACCTGGTTGGACGACCTTAGGCTCTACCTTCAGTGCGAGTCTAAGGATCGTGTGTCCCTGTTCGCTCATACGTCTGGTAGCGCTGCCGCTCCTGCAGACACTGCTGACGCTGGCACTCGTGACCAGTGGCTTATTCGCGACGCTGCTGCCCGCCTAGCTGTGCGCAACCACCTACCGTTAGCCGAGCGCGCGCACTTTAGCCAGCAGAAAACCGCCAAGGCCTTGTTCGACGCAGTAGTAGCTCGTTACAGCTCGCCTGCCACTGCTGCGCTAGGCCGTCTCATCCTGCCCTACCTCTTTCCTGACCTGTCCGCCTTTCCCACAGTCGCTGATCTCATCACCCACCTCCGCACTAGCGACGCTCGTGTGCGTGCTGCGACCCCTGCCGACTTCCTTACCAAGACCCCCCCCCATCCACTACACCCTCTACCTCCTAGTCACTCGCCTCCCTGACTCTCTTCGCGCTGTCAGGGACACCTTTCTCGCCATGGACCCCACTGAGCTCACTATAGACCTCCTTGAAAAGCACCTTACAGCGGCCGAGGTTAGCATTAACGCTGTGGGCGCTTCTCGTGGCACTCCTCGCACCCCCTTCTTCGAGGGGTGTTCCCCCTCTCCCCTCCTCCCCTCTGTCGCCACTGCTGCTGCTGTCGACTTCCTTGGTGCTGAGGAGGTTGGGGTTGCGTCTGCTTCCAGTGGCAGGCGCCGCAGCGGCAAGGGGAAGGGAGGAAAGGGTGGTGGGGGTGGAGGCGGTGGTGGAGGCTCGGGTGGTGGCGGAGGAGGAGGTGGGAGTGGCGGGGGTGGGGGTGGGGGTGCTGGGGTCGGTGGTGGCGGCGGCAGTGGGAGTGACAGCGGCGGGGGTGGCGGCGGTGGGAGTGGTGGCAGAGTCGGTGGCGGTGGTCGCAGTGGTGCGGCCCAGCGCGGTGGTTCTTGAGGCAGCCAGGCACAGCAGCAGCAGCGCCAGCGCCTGCCCCGTACGCCGCAGGACCTTCGTGAGTGGTACGCGCAGCGTCAGTCGCCTGGGGGTGGTGGTACCTGCCCGTATGTCATTCGTACGGGTGAGCGTGCTGGTCAGACGTGCGGGAGGTTGCACACCCAGCACCGCTGCTTTTCCCGCCTTAGTGACGCCTGACGTGCTTAGTTTCCTGACTGCACTGAGATGCCCAACTGGGCGGAGCTGCTTAAGAGGGGCGTAGATATCTTTGATCTTGACTATGATGCTATCCTTGCTGCCATGTATGCATTGACTGTTAGTGCTGAGGGTGACTGTTACCTGTGTGTTCCGCCGGATCCTGGTATAGAGTTTGCTCCTCCAGGTACTAGTGAGTCTGCTGCTCTAGGTGCTGGCGAGTCTGCTGCTCTAGGTGCCAGTGAGTCTGCTCTCTCAGGCACTGCGCCTACTGAGGCCTTGTACACTTTCACGCTAGACTCAGGTGCCTCCCGCTGCTTCTTTCGAGACAGCACCACAGTCACACCCCTCCCTGCACCGGTTGCGGTCTCCCTTGCTGACTTCTCCGGGGGACCTGTCCTTGCACGTTCCTCCACTGTCCTCCCGTGTCCGGCCATCCCGTCTGGCTCACTCACAGGTCTCCACCTCCCCTCGTTCTCTACGAACCTGGTGAGTAACGCCGTCATCCAGGATGAGTGGGTTGACACCTTCACCCCTGGAGGACGTCGTGTGGCGATCTGCACGTGTGCCCGCACGGGCCGCCACCTGGCCACGTTCACTCGTCGGCCTGGGTCGAGTCTGTACACCCTGACTGTCGGGTCTCCCCAGGTTGCTGCTACTGGTCAGGTGTCCTTGTCCGGTCCGGAGTCTGCCCCTTGCTTGTGTCGTCGTCTGTTGCACCAGACTCTCCTCTGGCACCACCGCCTCGGTCACCCCTCTCTGCCACGCCTCCGTGGCATGCACTCTTGTCTGCTTGTCTCTGGTCTTCCCCAGTCGCTGCCGTCGCTCCCACGCTCGCCTGCCCCGCCGTGTCTTCCTTGCGTCGAGGGGCGGCAGCACGCCGCTCCTCACTCCTCCTCGTTTCCCCCGACGACTGCTCCCCTGCAGACTCTCCACATGGACGTGTGGGGCCCAGCCCACGTCCAGGGACAGGGCCGCGAGCGGTACTTTCTGCTGGTTGTTGACGACTACTCGCGCTACACCACGGTCTTCCCCTTGCGTAGCAAGGGTGAGGTCCCTGCTGTTTTGATCCCTTGGATCCGCGCTGTACGTCTCCAGCTCCGCGAGCGTTTCCAGACGGACCTTCCCGTCCTGCGTCTGCACTCTGACAGAGGTGGTGAGTTTTCCTCCGACCTCTTGCGGGACTTTTTTCGGGGGGAGGGCATCCTCCAGTCGTTCATGCTTCCGGCCTCTCCGCAGCAGAATGGGGTTGCTGAGCGCCGCATTGGTTTGGTCATGGAGGTCGCTCGTACCTCCATGATCCATGCGGCTGCTCCCCATTTTCTGTGGCCGTTTGCGGTCCGGTACGCGGCGCATCAGCTCAACCTCTGGCCCCGTGTCTCCTTGCCGGAGACCTCGCGCTTCCGGGTCTGGGGCTCTCGTGCCTTTGTCCGCGATACCACCGCGGACAAGCTCTCCGCCCACGCCGTTCCTTGCGTCTTCTTTGGCTTTCCTACTGACGCGCCTGGCTGGCAGTTTTACCACCCCACCTCGCGCCGTGTTCTGTCCTCTCAGGACGTCACCTTTGACGAGTCGGTTCCTTTTTACCGTCTCTTCCCCTACCGCACTGCCTCTCTCCCCCCCCCGCCTCTCTTCCTCGCTCCAAGTCCCCCCCCAGTAGACCCCCTCCCCCCTCAGGGTCCTGCTCCTTCAGGTGTCTCTCAGGTAGACCCACTTCCCTCCCCTGGTTGAGCCTGTCGAGGTCACTGGTGACTCTGGTGCTGCTGGTGGAGGTCCTGCTGGAGGTCCTGAGCCTGGGGGTGCTGAGCCTGCGAGTGCGGAGCCTGGGGGTGCTGAGCCTGAGGGTGCTGAGCCTGCTAGTGTGGAGCCTGGGGGTGCTGAGCCTGGAGGTACTGTACCTGAGTGCGTGGAGCCTGGGAGTGCTGAGCCTGCGAGGGTGGAGCCTGAGGGTGCTGAGCCTGCGAGTGTGGAGCCTGGAGGTGCTGAGCCTGGGGGTGCTGGGCCTGAGCGCGTGGAGCGTGGAGGTGCTGACACTGGGGGTGCTGGGTCTGGGGCCAGTCAGGAGACTCTCTCCCCGCAGCAGCTGCGTGAGTGGTACACTCGACGCTACTGCCGTTCGCGTGGTGCTGCTGGCTCTGGGGATATGGCCACTGGAGCTGCTGGACCTACAGGCGCTGCTGGTGGTGGCGCTACTGGTGCTGGAGGTGCTGGGACTGCTGGACCTACTGACGCTGCTGGTACTGGAGGAGTTCCAGGTGCTGTTGGTCCTGGAGGTGCTCGTACTGGAGGTACTGGAGCTGCCGGGGCTGGTGGTGCTTATCCTGGAGCTATTGGAGCCGTCGGTGCTGACGCTGGAGACGCTGGAGCTGGAGCCACTAGGACTGGAGGTCCTGGTACAGGAGGAGCTGGCGCTGGAGGAGCTGGTGTTGGAGGTGCTGGTGCTGGAGACTCTGGGACTGGAGGAGCTGGGGGTACTGCTGCTGGGGGTGCTGCGCAGCGACGTCTGTTCTTCACTCCGCTGTCGCCGTCGTCTCTCCCACCGCCTGACTCTGTGCTTAGTCAGGTTCTTACCCTCCCGTCTTCTACTGGTCTTCCGTTACAGCCTGGCTCTCCGCTGCCTGCTCCTTCTCCTTACGCTGAGCAGCCAGCCTTGCTTACAGAGCGTCTTGGTTCTGCGTCTCGTCCTGCCTTGCCTGTCCGCTCTGCTCGTACTGGTCGTCGCGTCTCGCATCCGCGTCCTCCTCCTGTGCCAGGTACTCACACCATGGCACTTCGTCCTTCCTCTGCTCCGCAGCGTGTCCCCCTGCCGTCTCCTCCTGCGTCCTCTCTTCCGTTTGTCCCGGACCCTGTGTCTGCCACTGTCCGTGCTGCTCATCCTACGGTCACGCGTCTCCTCGCCACAGTCGTCACTGACCCGTCGTTCGAGTCTGCTGCTGCGTCTGCCTTCGTTGTTGAGCTTGTTGACTTCGCTGCTGTACCTCATCTCGTGGCCTGGCTGCTTGCCCCTGAGGGAGACCCGGATGCACTGGACATCCCTACCCCGCGCTCTTACACAAAGGCGATTTCGGGTCCCTAGTCCTCTCAGTGGCAGACGGCCATGGACGCACAGATGGCATCCTGGAAGTCCACAGGCACCTACGTCGACGCAGTTCCCCCATCTTACTGGGGCGAACATAGTCGATGGCATGTGGATTTTCAAGGTGAAGCGGCCGCCGGGTTCTCCGCCTGTCTTCAAGGCTCGTTACGTTGCTCGAGGCTTCAGTCAGCGACAGGGAGTTGACTTCTTCCAGACCTTCTCCCCTACCCCGAAGATGACCACTCTTCGGGTGCTGCTGCACGTTGCAGCTCAGCGTGACTACGAGCTTCACTCACTTGACTTCAGCACAGCGTTCTTGCAGGGCAGCCTGCACGAGGAGATCTGGCTGCACCGCCCACCTGGCTTTACTGGGTCGTTCCCTCCTGGTACCCAGTGGAGCCTCCGCCGGCCAGTCTACGGTCTCCGCCAGGCGCCTCGCGAGTGGCACGACACACTGAGGACGACGCTTGCGGCTCTTGGGTTTGCTCCGTCGACTGCTGACCCGTCGCTGTTCCTACGCACCGACACTTCTTTGCCGCCGTTCTACATCCTCGTGTACGTCGACGACTTGGTCTTCGCCACTGCTGACACTGAGGCACTCGCTCTTGTGAAGTCAGAGCTGCAGAAGAGACACACCTGCACTGACCTGGGTGAGCTGCGTAGCTACCTTGGCTTGCAGATCACCCGAGACAGAGCACGTCGCACCATCACCCTGACTCAGTCACACATGGTGCGGCAGGTCCTTCAGCGCTTCGGCTTCCAGTTCTCCTCACCACAGTCCACTCCTCTGTCTACCGGTCACTCGCTCTCAGCTCCACCTTCGGACGAGTCCGTAGAGCCGAGTGGCCCGTACCCAGAGCTTGTGGGCTGCCTCATGTACCTGATGACTTGCACACGACCTGACCTTGCGTACCCTCTTAGCATCCTGGCTCGTTACGTTGCGCCTGGGAGACACAGGCGAGAGCACTGGGAGGCTGCTAAGAGGGTGCTGCGCTACTTGTGCAGTACATCAGGCATGGGGCTGGTGCTTGGAGGACGGGGTGACGTTGTCCTCACTGGACACTCAGACGCCTCTTGGGTTGACGACCTTGCAACGCAGCGGTCGTCGCAGGGTTACACCTTCAGCCTTGGTTCTGGTTCTGTCTCTTGGCGGTCCACCCGCTCTTCTTCTGTTCTCAGCTCCAGTTGTGAGGCTGAGATCTACGCCACCGCCATGGCTGCACAGGAGTTACGCTGGCTTACCTACCTGCTGACCGACTTGGGAGAGCGGCCTCATTCTCCTCCAGTTCTGTACGGCGACAACAAGGCGGCCCTTGCCTTGTGTCAGGAGCACAGACTGGAGCACAGGACGAAGCACATCGCTCTGCGGTACTTTCTGGCTCGAGAGCTGCAGCAGCGTGGCCAGCTTTGTCTTACTTACGTGGAATCGCGGGCCAACACAGCTGATATATTCACCAAGGCACTTCCGCCTAGTGATCATCAGCGTCACTGCACTGCTCTAGGTCTCGTGCCTTCGTTCTTACACGTGCTTACTGCTTGACCTTGCTTGTACTGTGATCCTTATATATAAACCTGCATGCCTACACTTGCTAGGTAGTGATCACTGTTCTGCTTGCTCTCTCATATATAACAGTGCATGTGAACTGGCCATGTGGCCTTCTTTGCTTGTGCTCAGAGTGTTTGGTGACGTTGTGATCCACCCTGAGCTTGTTTTGCTTTTCTTGACTGGTCTTGAGACCGATTGTTCTCCCCCACTTTGCCTATGGGGGTGTGTTGAACTATATTTGTTGTTTGTGTTTTGTAGGCTACAGTGGGGTAGCCACTAAGGGGTACAACCCCTTTAGGGTTTCATACTTGTATCACATTCTTGCCTTAGTTCATCATTCAATCCTAGTCCTTTTAACAGCTGCCGCCTGCTGCCGCTAGCCGGCCGCTACCGCCCGCTACTGTTAGCCGCCCACTGCCGGCCCGCTACTGCCCACTGCCACCCACTACTGAGCCGCGCCGCCTGCTGCCGTGCTGCCTACAGCTGCGCCGCGCCGCTCGCCTTCACTGCCTGCTGCCAAGCCGCCCTGTCGTCGTGCTGCCCGTTCTTTCGCTACACCCCGAACCGCAGCCCATGCCTCGACCTGCAGCTAGTTCCCAGTGCCGCCGTCTCGTTCGTAGTGCTGCCATCTGACCTGTTTTCTGGCATGGCGACAATCACTATGCTCGTGTTTGACGCACTGGGGGCCCTATCTTGTTCGAATCTTGGTCAGAGGACCTACATTCGTTGAGTGTCACCAAGGACGATGTCTCACTGTTTGAGCACACTTCGGGGACCATCAAGGCCCCCAAGACTTCAGATGACTCTGCCACTACCGCTACAGATGACGTGTAGAAGCAGTATTAGGCTGACCGCATTGCCTACACGCAGTAGACATCGCGCGATGTCACTGCCAATCTTGTAGTCCGAGCTCACCTCTCGCACGACCAGAGGGCCCACTTTCACCAATTGACGTCGACAAAGGCTTTCTATGACGCTGTGGTTGAGCGCAACTCCTCCCCCTCTTCTGCCACCCTACGTTGTCTTGCGCTGCCGCTTTTCTTCACTGAGCTCTCTGACTTCACCACTGTATTGACCTCATGACCCATCTGCGCTCCCTTGACTCTCGCTACCGTACCTCACTCTGTACTTCCTCACGACTTGCCTCCCTGACACCTTGCGTGCCGTTTATGACCGCTTCCTCTATCTAGACCCTACAAGTCTCGACATTGCCTCATTTGAGACCCGTCTCCTCGAGGCCGAGGCCAGTGCCCACGCTGTAGCTGCCTCCCGTGGCACCCCCAGCACCACCTTTCTTTAGGGGTGCGCCCCCCTCCCTTCTAGCTTCCATGTTGTCTCTGCTGCTCCTGTTAACTTTCTCTGTGCCTCATGGCTGAAGAAGAATGGCATAAGGCTCTCTCTTACTATGCCATACTCCCCTCCAATGAGCGGCATCGCCGAACGAGCGAATTGGACAATCAAGGAGACGGCACGTGAGTTGACCTAATTACTTTTGGCTTGATGCGGTATGGAGTGACTGTGTGGCCCTATGTGGAGTGGATTGGAAAGAAGCAAAAGGTGGACATGCTTCGGGTGTTCTGGTGCATGTGCATGGCGCTTGTGCCTAAGCTTCTTTGGCAGAACAAGCTTGGTGCTAAGACGATATGGGCTGTACACTTGGGCATGACTCAAAATAGCAAGGGATGACTTCTTTGAGACCCATTCACGAAGAAGTTCTAGGTGAGCAGAGACTGGAAGTTCATGGAAAATCTGATGTACATGGATTGGAAGGTGGAAAATGAGGCGAAGATAGGCGTGCGGTTTGGGGAGGTGAAGAGTTCCGGTTTGGAGCATGTGGACCTGCCCTTGGAGCTGAGCAGCAACAACACCACCACAAGGCAATATCCTCTTGTGAATAGAGGAGATGAGGCCAAGAATGCAGAGGAAGAGGGAGAGTAGGTGCAGCAAGCAAGTCAGAGTGCACCGACACTTCCACCTCGCACTAAGAGTGCTCCTCGGATTTGCGTCACCTCGCAGCAACGCCATGCAAGCCTTTAAGTCCCTGAAGTCAAGGAGGAAGGAAGGGGCAAGACGAGAGTTCAAGCCCCTATTAGGCTTACATATGATGCGCCGGGAAAGCCAGCCTCGACCGGAGAGACACTCATAATTGGAGATGACAAGGAGAGTGAATAAGGGGAAGACAGGGGTGGAGGGGGGGAGAGGGGGAGACGGGAGGAAGGAGGCTGGGGGGTGTGTGTGCTAGTTTTGTCCCCACCCCTCCCCTCCCCAAGTTTTTGCTCAGCAAGTTGTAGTGAAGAAACCACTGAACAACCTGCTCTTCTCGTGCATTCCCCTCCACTCTAGTGTCTTGTACTTTTTTCGCTGAAACATCCAGATAAATTTTTGCTGATGCCCTGAAATTTCAGGATGGCAAAGAAATTTTGCCCCGAAAAATCAGGGCATTTTGGAAAGTTTTCAAAAGTTGCCCTGAAGGCTCAGGGTGCCCCTAAATCCTAGCACAGGCCCTATCGCCAACTACTAGAACAGATTCGTGCCACCGTACGCTAAGATAGCAGCGACACTGACGAACTTACTGAAAAGGGACACGCCCTACAAATGGGATACTCCTCAACAGCAAGCCATGGAGCAGCTACAGACAGCACTGACTACAGCGCCAGTACTCATCCTACCGGATCCAGACAGAGATTACGTGGTGGAAGCAGACGCTAGTGACCAGGCAGTCAGAGCAGTACTGATGCAGGATCACAGACGCGGTTTGCAGCCCATCGCCTACCTCAGTAAGAAGCTACATGGAGCAGAACTGAATTACCTTATCCACAATAAGGAAACCTTAGCGATAGTCACAACCTTCAAGGCGTGGAGGTGTTACCTAGAGGGAGCCAAGACTACAGTTTACACTGACCACTGCAGCCTCAAGTACTGGCCTACGCTCTCACGACGACAGGTGCGTGGTAGGTGGACTTCTTGGAAACTCACTTCCACTAGGATATCGTCACAAACCTGGGCTACACAACAAAGCTGACGCGTTGAGCCGATCCGGACATGTAGCAGGCATCCAGCTCGACGGGATGAACCCTCTGCTCAAGGGTCTGCTCCAACACGACTACTCCATGGACGCAGATATTGCTATAGCACAAAAACAGAAACTGTTACAATGGGAGAAGGACTTGGCGGTAAGGAAGGGTTTAGAAAGGATTTGGGTACCAAACTATGCCTCGCTGCGACGGATTCTACTGGAAGAGTTTCACGACGTAGCATACGCGGGACATGTCGGGAACAGCAAGACGTTAGCAGGTATAGCGAAGTATTATTACTGTTCTCGGATGGCAGCAGATGTGTAGCAGTTCGACACCTTATGTGACACGTGCCAGCAGATGAAGAGTAGCAAGCAGAAAAAAGCAGGGTTACTTCAGCCTCTATCTACGCGTACAGGAGCAACCATGGCAATTCGTTAGCCTTGACTTTATTGCGGGATTTTCTTTGACCTCACGAGGGCATGACGCTATACTCGTGGTGATCGACAAGTTCTCCAAAATGGGTCACTTCATTCCCCTCAACGCCACGGCTACAGCTGAAGCAACTGCTCGCCTCTTCTTTAACCATCCACGGCATCCCCGCTGCACTCATCTCAGGCAGAAACCCAAATTTCACTAGTAATCTCTGGCGAGAACTCATGGGTTTGTTCCGGATAAAGCTCGCGACGTCTTTAGCTTACCACCCCCAGACTGACAAACAGACAGAGCCCGCAAAGACCCCAACCAACAGTTCAACTACCGCCACCACCATCTGGTCTCGTACAGGATGAACCAAAATATGAGATCGAACGCGTTCTCACTCATCCGTGCCGCGAAGGCAAGACCCTCGAGTTCCGGACGGAAGGGATATGACCCATCAAAGGAAAGGTGGGTTGCAGAAGCTGATATGGGCAACGTACGCAGTGCTCTCAATGACTATCTTGTCAAGCAGGGTGTTTCTCACGCCACCCAACTTTTGAGGAAGGGACTTGTGAGAGTACGACGACTTATGCTAGCTTTGCTTGCTTTCCTTGACTTTATTTTGCTATGTCTAGCTTAAGTTTATTAAATCATGCATGCTTATGCTTGATTTCCTAGGTTAGGTGTTCTCCTATACTTTATTATAGTTATAGCACTGAACCAGGTTTGCATGCACCGAATTCGTGCTATTCGGTTTCCACCAAACAGCTTCTACCGAATTCGGGAAGGCTCGATTGGGGACGGTTCGTGACCCTTGGAATCTTCGAGTAACAGCTGGGTTACTGGCCTTGTGTCGAGACTATATATAGTTTCGTGTTTTACCTAGGTGATCAATCAGTTCATGTCTCTTTTCTGAACTCGATCCTATCGATCCTCACACTGTTCTACAACGTGCAGTATCACCCAAAGAGTGGTCATCTTCGGGGTGAGGGAGAAGGTCTGGAAGAAGTTGAACCATTGACGCTGTCTGAAGCTTCGTGCAAATAACGCGCCTTGAACACAGGCGGGGAACCCGGCGGTTACTTCACCCTGGAAATCCACATACCATACTAAACAACGCGTATCCAAGGGATCAAAACTACACGGACGTCTCCCTTATGCTCTAAGGGAAACACCCTGATGTAGCACGTGAAGTCGTCAACGACCAGCAGAAAGTCGCCCTCCCAGCACGGCCCAAGGATGGGGGCGGTTCCCACACGTCCATGTGCAGCGTCTGTAGAGGAGCAGTGGTCGGAGGAAACGAGGAATGAGGAGTGGCGTGCTGCCTCCCCTCGACGCAAAGAGTGCACGGCGGTGCGAGCGATGGCGGGAGCGGGGGCAGGGACCAAAATGGTGAAGACGAAGACGCTGAAGAGAGGGGTGACCAAAATGGTGGTATTAGAGGAGAGACGTGTGCGTGACTAACCGACACGACAAAGTCGCAGCTACCTGACCTGACGCAGCCACCTTGGGGGACTCATTGTGCAATGTGAACTATCTAGACCCAGGCCAACATATGAACGTGGCAAGGTGGTCTCCAGTCTCCGTGTCCATACAGATCACCACGTGCTCGCCCTTAGGAGTGGTGGTGGTGACCATTATACGGTATCCTGGAGGTGAGCAGCACTCACCAATTTCGTAGCGAATTAGGGGAGGTGGAGACCTATGAGGGAGCCAGAGGGGGCTGCTGGACAGGGAGAGGTGCCGTGAGCGGTGTGACTGTGGTGCAGTCGCGGAAGAAGCACCGAAACGCGCCAGAGTTCAGCGTGAAGGTGAGCAACGCCTCTGCACCTGTGCTAGCATTCTCATAAGCACCTATACAAGCAGCATATACTCTACCAGATCTAGGCACACAACAATAATAGCCACCCTCAGCACTAGCAGCAGCAACATACGTGGCATACATTCAAGTGGAAAATACAATTACGCCCTTTTTTAGCAATCCTAACCAGTCACAAAACTTCGTCTGCTAAAAGAAACTCCATTCTAAAAGCGTCATTGAGGCGGTAGAAGCTGTGAGCCTTTGTGTGCCCCAGTCTGCCGTAGACCTCTCCTAGGCGGGGATCCGTGTGCCGGACGTATTGGTGCGACCAGTGCCACAGGGGGAGCCTCGCTGGGTAACCCACTCACAAAGCTGTTGCGGCGAGAGAGTGTCCTGCGGACATGGGTGCTGCTGCTGTCCACCCCCAGAACCTCCGCCTCCACGACCTGCACCACCAAACGCAGCTCCCTGGGTAGCCGTACCCTGACCTCCACCCCCACCAGCTCCACCTCGACCGCCACCCGAGCCCCCTCCTCCGCCCCCGCCACCCCCACTGCCTCCACCACCCTCGCCACCTTCACCGTCACCACCACCTTCGCTACCCCCACCACCGCCACCGCCACCACCCCCACCACCGCCACCACCACCGCCACCTCCACCAACCCCGCTGCTCCCATCCCTAGTACACGCACCCTTGCCGCGACGCCTCCTGCTAGGAGCAAATTCAGCAATGAAGGCGCGAGAAGCGAGGGGGATCACCCCTCAAAGAAGGAGGGGTAGGGAGTACCACGGGAGGCAGCTACAGCGCAGACACTAGGCAAGGGAGAGCAAACGAGAGAGACGAGACTAGGACGAGAGGGACAATGGGCTTGGCGTCGAGGAGACGAGACTCAAACGAGGCAAGGGTGAGCTCAGTGGGGTGTAGGGAGAGGAAGTGGTCTCGAACAGCACGAAGAGAGTCACGGGGGCGAGTCGTGAGGAAGTAGAGAGTGAGATACATGGGGGGTTGTTTCTCAGCCAGAAGCTGTGGCATGAAAGCAACACTGTAGCGCGTATCAAGGGAGCGCATGTGAGTCATGAGGTCGGCTACAATGGTGAAGTCAGACAGCTCAGGGAAGAGAAACGGCAGCGCAAGACGACCTAGGGTGGCGGAGGACGGGGAGGAGTAGCGCTTGACTACAACGTTGTAGAATGCTTTGGTCGTTTCCAGCTGGCAAAAGTGGGACTGTTGGTCGGTTGGGAGGTGAGTGCGGACCGTTGGTCAGGCGGCAGCAGCGGCGGTGCGGCGTACCGGCGGCAGCGGCAGTGGTGTGGTGCACTCGCGGCAACAGCAGCGGCGCGGCGCACGGGCGGCAGCGGTGGCGGTGTGGCACACGGGCGGTAGCAGCGGTGGTGCGACGCACGGACGGCAGCGGAGGCGGTGTGGCTCACGGGCGGCAGCGGCGCGGTGTGGCGCACGGGTAGCAGAGGCGATGTAAGGGCGGCAGCTACGTTGGTGCAGTGCACGGGCGGCAGCGGCGGCGGTGCGGCGCACGGGCGGCAGCGGTGGTGGTGCGGCGCACGTGTAGCAGTGGCGATGCAAGGGCCGCAGCTGCGTTGGTGCAGCGCACAGGCGGCAGCTTATGCGGTGCGGCCCACGGGCGTCAGCTGCACACGGGCAGCCGCGGTGCATGGGCAGTGGCACGCGGGGCAGCGGCGTGCAGCGCAGCAGCGCGCGGGGCAGCGGGGCGCGCAATGCAGCGGCATGCGGGACAGTGACGTGCGGAGTAGCAGCGCGTGGGGCAGCAGCACGCGGGGCAGCGGCGCGCAGGGCAACTCCGCAAGGGGCAGCGGCGCATGGGGGAGCGGGGCGTGGGGCAGCAGTGTGCGGTGCAGTGGCGCGTGGGTCAGCGGCGCACAGGGCAATGGGGCGCAGGGCAGCGGCGCGCACAGTGCAATGGCGCACGGGGCAGCAGCGCGCGGGGCAGCGGCACGCCGGGCAGTAAAGTGTGCACAGGGCAGGGCAGGGCAGCGGGCTTGGAGCAGGGAAGAGTGGCGCGGTGCAGGGCAGCGTGGTTGCGTGGGGTCGTAGCAGTGATGGGCAGTTGGCATGGACCTAACCCACTCAATGATACCATGTTAAGAAGTACGAACAACGGAATGGAATTCACTAGCAAGGTTCGGATACAAATAGGAAACCCTAGCAATGTTGTACTCCCAATTGCATGCCTCACTATATCCTAACACAGACATATGCCATTCCCTTATTGCAGGTATCTTGCAGCATGAGAATCGTTTGAAATTGTTCCCACCTTTTCCTTTCAAAACATATGCCAGCAACCGTCTTTGGTTACTGTAAGGAAATTTCCTTTTCCTTACGCCGCATCCCTCCTTAGCGCGTACACCCCTGTTCTCGCCACATTGCGCACCGTTACCATTCGCGACACTCGCCTCGACCATTTTTCCACCATTCCACCTGTGGCAATCGAACCAGACGGTTCGGCTGGTAACCCGCGCTTCGGGCCTCCACTTCGACATTACCCAACCTCAGTCCCAACCTCAGCCACAGGCCCGTTGTGCATCTCCCACAGTTCGTTACCGTTACCACTGTGGCCTTCGCTATATAGTTCTTACTCATGAATTCGCTCAATGTATTGTTTGTTTCGATAGTGCAATTCTCGCTTGTTCGCTCAATTGCACTCGTGACACTTGGTACTCAGAGCCTACGATCTCTTCTCGGACCGCACCCACACCTTCGCCTACAATCTCAATTTTTGGAGGGGGTAGACGTCTCTCAGTGACCTAGCACTGCCGATTGACGTGCTCTCTTGTAAGCACGCATGGCCACGTCTGAGGCTCTCGCTGAGCTCGCTCGACACCCTTGCCATGGCCGATTTCAAACCTCGCGTCAATGACGCAGGAGCGTCTCCACAAACTCGTGCACCAACTTGAGATTTGGCGCTCAAAATCGCGGCGCTCACGGTGGTATGTGACTGTGTTCGACAGCAATCAAGGACGAATGCACCAGCACCAACACCTGCAAATGCACCTGCGCAATAGGATGAGCCGATTGCCATCTTGTCCGGGACACCGTCATATCACGATAGCGTTGGACAACGCTCAGGCGCAGCCGGTAATGGCGCCGCCCAATCAATGCCTAGCATGGCGAGAACCACGGTCGTTCCGACCGTGAATGCACCTCGCGAAGCACGTCGTCACGTCGGTTTTGCGGCATCCGTGGGTAACGACGACATTGGCGAGCCAATGCCGCTCAAGCCACAACGCCCGCCCTGCTTTGACCCCAGCCAACGCGGAGGTCCGACGGTCCAATTGTGGGTCTTCACCATGAACGTCTTCTTCGTCGCAAATTACGTCACGGCGGACGCAGCGAAGATTCGATATGCGGTTTCGCTGCTACGAATTATTGTGACATCGCCACATGCCTACGAGCTATTGTCGCAAGAGGAAGAGCCCACGGGGCCAGCCGTTACCTGGAGCTCGTTCTGTGAAACCGCCCAGTACAGCAGGTGGGATGTGTGGAGCGCAGGGCTTCGGGCGCGCTTCGAGCCGATCGCAGCTTCAATTTTGGCGCGTCAGAATCTGCGCACTATCCGGCAGCTCGGGTCAGTTCAAGATTACACCAGCGGTTTTCTCGCTCTTGTGCATGTCGGCTACATGCACAAGGCGGAGCGGGTGGACCGTTACGTCGGGGGGCTGAAGCCGGACATTTTGCACGAGATCAAGCTTCGCGGGCTATCAAACTTCAACGAAATTCTCGCACTCGCTGAGAAAATCGATATTGTGCGCCGACCGAGACAGGGGTCCTACTACGGACATCATCCTCGGGGACCGACCGAGCACGTCTCCGTACATGTCGTTGGAGCGAACACAGCGGCCGCGCTGTTCAAGGGGCGCTGCTTTGCTTGCGATAGGCCGGGCCATCGCAAGAGCGAATGTTCAAAGAAGCTAAGGCGCCGAGGAGAAGAGTAGGGGAGGGAGTCTCAGAGGCAGGATAACGCCAACAGCCAGTAGAGGACGGGCCCACTACTGACGAGAGTGACTACTCGCCCGACCTCACTGACCCTCACCAAGTCACAGTACCAATTCACACCATCGATCGGGATCGGATCAATAAGGAGGGTATAGCAGCGGATTGCCCAATACTGATTCACGGGAAAATACAGGGGGTAGTAGCGAAGATTTTTATAGATTTTTAGGTAATACCGCAACTACACGGAAACTGCAACTGAAACTTAGCCGTTGCTTACCAAAGATTGACGCACGTTTAGTCCACGGCACGCCGCTGGCCATACGGGAAAAGGAAAGTGGAGAGAGTGAAAGTTCGCTGCGGGGGAAACTTCGGGTTTACACTGAAAATGCTCGCGACGACACTGCATGGGCACAACATTCTACTAGGACGTGATTGGCTGCGACGCTACAACCCGCGAATTGACTGGACGACGGGTAGCTGCACTATGCAAAGCAGTGGTAACTGGGTCGAATTACCTCGCTGGCGATCATCCGAGTCATCAACGGTCAACGTGAATGCTATCACGATGAAACGGGCTGTCCCCGCTGGAGCTGACGTGTACGCAGTGGATACCGCGGTGGTGGAAGAAGTAGCGGCGCTGAGTGATTTTCAGAAACTGTTAGCAGTTGAACCGCCCGAACTATAGGAACTGTTGAAACGATACCCGAGGATCTTTCCGGACGGTTTACCAAAAGGATTGCCACCTCAGCGGGCGCACGACCACCGCATAGAATTCGAGACGGGGGCACAGCCAACCGTACAGCGATAGTTCAGACTGGCATAGCCCGAACTCGACGAACTAAGGAAGCAGTTAGATTACCTGTTAGAAAAGAAGTTCATCCGACTGAGCTCGTCACCGTTCGTCGCACCGATACTGTTCACATCGAAAAAAGACGAAAGGTTTCCGCATGTGTATTGATTACCGCGCCCATTCCCCGCGCTGAATAACTGATAGATGAACTGTAAGCAGCCCGCGTGTTTTTGAAAATTGACTTACGAGAAGGTTACCACCAGATTAGGGTCGAAGCGTCTGACTGCGCCAAGACAGCTTTTAAAAGTAGATACTGGTTATTCGAGTATACAGTGATCCCTTTTGGGCTCACAAACGCACCAGAAACATTTCAGATGACCATGAACGAGGCGTTTAGGCCACTCTTAGATAAATGCGTGATAGTTTACCTCGACGACAATATACTGGTCTACAGCCGCGACAAGCAACAGCACTTAGCGGACTTGAAAGCAATATTTAAAATTTTAGACTCAAACCGCCTTCTGACCAAGGGTTCGAAGTGTAAGTTTTTTTAAGACCGGTTAGAATTTTTGGGGCACGTCATTTCGGAGGCTGGAGTCAAAATTTGCCCGAAGAAACTTGACACGGTAAAAACGTGGCGTCCCCTATCACCAACAGCACTTAGCGGACTTGAAAGCAATATTTAAAATTTTAGATGCAAACCGTCTTCTGACCAAGGGTTCGAAGTGTAAGTTTTTTTAGGACCGGTTAGAATTTTTGGGGCACGTCATTTCGGAGGCTGGAGTCAAAATTTGCCCGAAGAAACTTGCAGAGTTTTTTAGGGTTCGTTAATTACGTCCGTCGGTTCATCTTGGACATGGCGCGCTTAACGGCCCTACTGACCGATTTACTGCGGAAGGGAGTGGCATTTACATGGGGGGAGAAAGAGCATGTTGCCTTCTCTACCCTGAAAACTGTTCGCTGCTCGCTGCCCGTACTGCGGATTGCCAACCCACTCCGCTAATTCGAAGTAGTTACTGACGCAAGCGACATCACCATCGGAGCTGTACTGTTACAGGATTTCGGCAACGGCCTACAGCCCATCGCATACGAGTCACGAAAACTGCATCCGCCCGAGACCCGATACACGGCCGCGAAATGTTCGCGATCGTGCACGCATTCAAAGTTCAGTGCTGTTACCTGACCGACACAGACGTGACAGTACGGACAGACCATAAATCACTACAGTACCTCCGCGCACAGCCCCACCTCAACCCACGACAGGTTCGTTGGCTCGAATTCCTCGAGTCCAATTTCCATTACATGGTCACCTACAAGAAAGGGGCATCAACATTTCCGACGTATTAACCCGGCCAACTGCCCAGATACACGCCATACTACTCGCCCAGACCAGCCTACTGCTGAGAGGACTATTTACCGACCGTTATCAAACAGACCCGTTCTTTACCTGCGGCAACTCGCAGCTGTTTGTAGCAGCCAAGGGAGTCTATTACGTAAAAGCCGGCACCTATCGCATTTGGGTGTCGTGCTACACTTTAGTAAGGGAGCTGCTGTTGTAGAAGGCACGCGACGGAGTCACCTCAGGACATTTCAGAGTCGAAAAGTCACGGCAGCAGCTGCAGCGGTACTATTACTCGCCCAAGATGCTGACCGACGTGCAACGACACGTGCATCGAGCCCCACCTGCCAACTCATGACATCGTCACGACAACGGCCGGCAGGACAGTTGCAGCCGATACCACCCCCAGAGCGTTTGGGCAGCAGATGATGATGGACTTCGTCACGGGGTTACTGGCTGGAGCTAGTGGGAATGACGCGATCCGGATGATTGTCGATTGTCTAACAAAAATGGCACATTTCGCAGCCTGCAAGAAGTCAATCTCGACCGAAGAAACAACGCGACTCTTCATCTCCACCGTCGTTCGCTTGCACGTGACGCCACCTACGATCATCAGCGATCGCGACACGAAATTTACCAGCAAGTTCTGGCGGAACCTGTGGCAACAGTTTGGCACGCGACTACAGTTCAGTTCCTCGTAACACCCCGAAACCGACGGGCAGACAGAATGGACAAACCAAACCATGGAGTCGCTGATTCGGGCAACGTGCGACGACCCGGCAATATGGGAACAGTAATTGCCACTCATCGAATTCATCTACAACAGCTCCACGTCGTCCACGACGCAGCACTCACCATTCTACCTCAACTACAGACAGAATCCCACAGTACGCATGACCCCGAATCCCGACAACCTGGTGCCACGCGCGCAACAGCTCGCAGAAATTTTACAGGCAGCACGGACCCGAGCACAAGATGCTTTTTAAAAATCCAACATTATCGGTAAACGCAACGCCGATCGCCACCCGCCACGTCTCGTCACTTACCAGCTCGACGACCTGGTATTACTTGACATTCAAAACCTCTGCCTGCCCGTCACACCAGAACTCTGCCCCCAATATTGCGGGCCATTTCGCATCAGCCACATGATCACCCCCGTTATCGCCCACCTCCTCCTCCCTACTCACTGGTACATCAGCCCCTCATTCCACATCAGCCTGCTTCTCCCATACGTCCCATCCACGACCCAACTGCATCGCATCCGCCCAGCCAGCATGACACAACCACCCACCGAGCCTATCATCGCCCCTTAATAAATCTTGAGCCACTGAGTGCGTGACCCACGTGGCGCTCGAAGGATCGAGTTCCTGATACAGTGAAAAGACCCTACACCCATCGAAGACAACTGGGTACCCCTGGACAGAATAAAAAAGCACCCTATCCTCTCTGAATATCTATGCAGTTGAAATTACCAGGATGTACATGAACTCTCGTAAGTAGGGCCTCCTTAGGGGGGGGGTGGGGGGGTAATTTTCTTTTTCCTTACGCCGCATCTCTGCTTAGCGTGTACACCACTGTTCTCACCACACTATGTACCGTTACCATTCACGACACTCGCCTCGACCATATTCCCGCCACTGCACCTGTCGCAACCCGACCACATGGTTCGGCTGGTAACTCGCGCTCCGGGCCTCCGCTTCGACACTTCCCGACCTTAGTCCCAACTTCAATCACAGGCCCGATGTGCATCTTCCACAGTTTGTTACCATTACCACCGTGGCTTTCGCTATATAGTTCTCGCTTATGCCTTCGCTCAATGTACTGATTGCTTTGATAGTGCAATTCTTGCTCACTCGCTCAATAGCACTCGTAACAGTTACAAGTGCATTTGACCCTTCAATTTCAACTCCTTGCGTTCATTCATCTTCGTTCGAAGGTCCAACAAAGATCTGGAAACATGCACCAATAAGATACACGAACAAACTATGCGAAGCCTGCATAGAGCTTTAGAGTTCAGGTCTAACCTTCACTTGTTCAGTTTTTTTTTTTTTTTTAATGAAATAATAAGCAATTAGCGCACTATACATCAACAGTCGTAGCTGGGAGCCTGGAAAATTGTAAGGCTTTTTTTGTGTTTCCTTACTAGGTCACCACTGTACACGTACAACTCCAGTTTTCGAAGAACATGCTCGGTCCGATGACCTCTCCCTCCGAACCACCACCGCGCCCCCTCAAGTTTCTCAACCCCTAACCTGCACCCAGCCTAGCTAGCATCGTTGTACTAGTGCTAGGCCTCATTACTTGCTCAGTAGTTGTAATCACTTCCGCGTTATTGCATTCTACGGACGCTTCTCTTTTACATCTCAGAATACTTGGTATTAGAGCTACTTCCCTAGGCTACCCTCGCATTTTCGGGGTGGTTTGTATATGGGGAGCGATAGACTTGGTGGACTGCAAAGCGGTCGACCTGTGAAATAGATACGATTTTTTCACCCCGACTACGATAGTGTTTGCGCCTTCATGAAAGTCAGAAAAATCGCTAGCCACCACTTGCCCGTTAGACGAAGCCTGCGCAACATGAATCAAGCCGAGCTTGACGCATTCATGCATCAGTATCGAGCGATGCAGGCCAACTTGCAGGTGATGTTTGGGGAGGTCGAACGCCTGAAGGAAGAAAACGCCGAACTACGGCAGGCGCGAGGTGAAGCGCGAGTCGCCCGCCATGGAGGACGCAAGTAGCAGTTCCACGCCAGATGAACGGGTCTTCAGTGAGTTTGAGGGCTCCATAGATGCTGACGATGTGAGGCAGGCACAACAACAACGGTCGCCACAACAACGCGCACCAGCGACAGTGCCGGCGACGACATCAGCAGCAGCAACAGTTCCAGCGGCAGTGACAACTTCAACAACCGTTAAGATTAAGTCGACAAACCCGCCCCATTTAACCCGAGTGACAAATTCGTCACTGTTTCTGCATGATTCTTTGGAGTGGGGGTGCTTTTTAATGTTGTGATGATTAACGTCAATGCCACCCGCATTAATATTGCAGTATCACTGTAAAAGAGACCTGCGCTGGAGTGGTGGCGACGAATGTTGCAAAGCGAAGGGACTTTGGTAGAGATAATGCGTGCGAACGATGGGACTTCGACACCTGTCACGCAACGAGCAGCTTCGATTTTCGGGACGGCCACATATCTGCCTCGGATTCTGCTCGCATGAAGCTGCGTGCCTGGATATAGCTGACTTCGGTCCAACACTACACAAGTACCTTCTGCAACTTAGCGACAAAGCAAGACTAAGTGGACGACATGAGCGACGCAGAGCGGTTGGATCGCTATGTGACGGGCCTAGAGTACGAGACACGGTACAAGGTCCGACGAACATGGCCATGCACATTAAACGACACCATCCAACAAGCCAAGTCAATGGATGCACTAATGCAGTGGGCGAGATCGAGCTCCCAAGAGGGGCCTCGATTTCGTGGATCGACTCAGCAGCCCACGATCAACGGCGTGGATGAGCTAAGCTGAGCCATCGGGCCATATTATGCATGCAACCAGCCGGATTGCCTGAGAAAATACTGCCCTACTGACAAGACCATGTTGCCCGACAATCACCATTCACACCGAGTTCTGGTACCGATCCGAGCCATCGGCCGCAATCGGATGAATACAGTGGGTGAACACGTAAACCACCCTTTGCTGGTAATAGGGAGGGTTAACAGTTATAAAATAAAGATATTCGTTGACGGTGGGGCGGGCCACAGTCTCGTCAACCTGGCAACGGCAAAAAAATATCGGGGTGAAGCTGAACAGGTGTCTGCCAGAGATTGACGCAAGGTTGGTGGATGGGACACCGCTGGCCATCCGAGATGAAACGTGAAAAACTTCGGATGAAGTGTGGCGACAATTTTGGGTTTGGCATGAAGATGCTAGCAACGACTTTGGACGGCTGCGATGTGCTGCTGAGACGAGACTGGCTGCAGTGATACAATCCAATCATCGACTGGACAACAGGGAAGTGTACCGTGCGAGGAAATACCGAGTACACGACGCTTCCAAAATGGACGGACCCGGAGCCGGTGACGACACGTGTCAACGCCGTCATCATGAAGCGCGCAATTATAAGGGGGGCACATGGCTACGTGGTGCAAATGTACAAAGTGGCAACCTAAAAAAGGATTGCCGACACCGACAAGCTCTATGAGGCGGTCCCAGCAGAACTGTCGAGCATTATTCAGAGGTATTCCGAAATTTTCGCGGATGACCTGTCCGACGGCCTGCCACCTCAGCTTCCGGAAGATAACAGGTTACAGCTGGGACCCGGAGCACAACCTACTGTTCGAACGCAGTGGCGGCTCAGCCAACCAGAGCTTGAAGAGTTGCGAAGCCAATTGGACTACCTACTCGCCAAAGGTTTTATCCGGCCGGGCACGTCACTGTTTGCAGCACCGATACTGTTCACGCTGAAGAAGGACTGCGGCCTGCGCATGTGTATTGATTATCGAACGCTGAATCGGGTCACGGTAAAATCGCGTTACCCGATCCCGCGAGCGGACGACCTGCTGGACCAAATTCACGGGGCTCGCTACTTCTCGAACATCGTTTTACGAGGAGGCTACCACCAGATTCAAGTTTTTGCCTACGATTGCCCAAAAACTGTGTTCCGCACACGCTACGGCAGTTATGAGTATACAGTAATGTCGTTCAGACTGACCAACGCGCCCGCGACATTCCAGCTGACGATAAACGGGGTCTTCTGGGACATGCTGGACAAAAAAGTCATCGTTTATCTCGACGACATCCTCGTGTACAGCAAGACAGAAGCAGAGCATTCGAAGAATTGGGAGGACATGCTCGGCGCCAAAACCGATTCATCACAAAAGGTTCTATATGCAAGTTCCTGAAGGCGGAGCTGGAGATCCTGGGGCATGTGGTTTCAGGCAAGGGAATTAAAATCGACCCCCAAAAGTGGAAGCCATCGCTAAGTGGAAGCTGCCGACCAACATCACCGAGCTCGAGAGTTTTCTAGAGTTTTGTGAATTACGTCCGCCGGTTCGTACCCAATATGGCAGGGGTTACCAAGCCTTTAACCGAACTCTTGCACAAGGACACCTATTTTCAGTGGGGGGGGAGAGAGAGCAATCCGCCTTCGACACACTCAAAAACATTCTAAGTGTCAGAATCACTAGGAGTGGGGGTGCTCAATAGTGAGTACAACCCCTTAGGGTTTCCTATTTGTACCAACCTGCTTGCTAGTTCAACCATCCTCATTCTCATTTTTCTTCTTCAATTCTCCTTCGTATACCCTAAACCCTAGTTCTAGGCTAGACAATAACATTCTGACACACCCCCATAGCCAAAGTGGGGTGCAATCAGCACAATGAGCAGGCAGTGCAATAGTTCACAAATATGAGCAAAGCTAGAGGCTATCACAGAGGGCAAGTGAGGAGGAGGAGGAACTGTGAAGGGAGAGAAGATTGGAGACGACGACTGAAGCTGCAGACACACGGGCAACAGGTGCTGCAACCTCCTCCAGCTGTCCCACACCCCCCTACACACACCCCCAGTGTCACCTCTAGCTCCACTCCCACATCACCCCCCTAGCGCCACTCCCTCGTCTCCCACACATCCACCCCCCCGCAGCGGCAGCTGCAGCAGTGGGAGACGGAGGAGAAGGTAGGGGCGACGCACAAGGAGCACCCCCACACCCGCCACCCCCACACCCTCCTGTCCAGGGGACGCAGGGGGGGGGGGGAGGGCCGGGGCGGGAGAGCGCACGAGGGCGCAGGCAACCTCGCGTGTAGAGCAACAGCGCGGAGCAGGTAGGGTAGAGCGCACGAGGGCGCGGGCAACCGCGCGTGCAGAGCAACAGCGCGGAGCAGGTAGGGTAGAGCGCACGAGGGCGCGGGCAACCGCGCGTGCAGAGCAACAGCGCGGAGCAGGTAGGGTAGAGCGCACGAGGGCGCGGGCAACCGCGCGTGCAGAGCAACAGCGCGGAGCAGGTAGGGTAGGGCGCACGAGGGCGCGGGCAACCGCGCGTGCAGAGCAACAGCGCGGAGCAGGTAGGGTAGAGCGCACGAGGGCGCGGGCAACCGCGCGTGCAGAGCAACAGCGCGGAGCAGGTAGGGTAGAGCGCACGAGGGCGCGGGCAACCGCGCGTGCAGAGCAACAGCGCGGAGCAGGTAGGGTAGAGCGCACGAGGGCGCGGGCAACCGCGCGTGCAGAGCAACAGCGCGGAGCAGGTAGGGTAGAGCGCACGAGGGCGCGGGCAACCGCGCGTGCAGAGCAACAGCGCGGAGCAGGTAGGGTAGGGCGCACGAGGGCGCGAGTGAGACTGAGCGCGACTGCACAGGGTCCAGGAGCGGCGTCGCGGGCAGCTGCATGGTCGGCTGCTGCTGGTGCGGTTGCTCCAGGGGCGGCGGCGCAGGTCCAGGGGCGGCTGCACCAGGGGCGGCTGCTCCACGGGCGGCGTCGCGGGTACAGGGGCGGCTGCACCAGGGGCGGCTGCTCCAGGGGCGGCTGCTCCAGGGGCGGCTGCTGCAGAGGCGGGCGACTCCAGGGGAGGCTGCTGCAGTGGCGGGCGGCTCCAGTGGCGGCTGCTGCTGTGGCGGGCGACTCCAGGGGCGGCTGCTGCAGTGGCGGGCGACTCCAGGGGCGGCTGCTGCAGTGGCGGGCGGCTCCAGGGGCGGCTGCTGCAGTGGCGGGCGGCTCCAGGGGCGGCTGCTGCAGTGGCGGGCGGCTCCAGGGGCGGCTGCTGCAGTGGCGGGCGGCTCCAGGGGCGGCTGCTGCTGTGGCGGGCGACTCCAGGGGCGGCTGCTGCAGTGGCGAGCGGCTCCAGGGGCGGCTGCTGCTGTGGCGGGCGACTCCAGGGGCGGCTGCTGCAGTGGTGGGCGGCTCCAGGGGAGGCTGCTGCAGGGGCGGCGTCGCAGGGGCCAGGGGCGGCTGCACCAGGGGCGGCTGCTCCAGGGGCGGGTCGCTGGCGCAGGGGCGGCACACGCGCTGCTGCAGGGGCGGCTGGCGCACTGCTGCAGGGGCGGCGACGCGGGCTGCTCCAGGGGCGGCTGCTGCAGGGGCGGGTCACTGGCGTAGGGGCGGTACACACGCCGCTGCAGGGGCGGCGTCGCGAGCGCAGGGGCTGCTCGCGCGCTGGCGCAGGGGCTGCTCGCGCGCTGCTGCAGGGGCGGCGTCGCGAGTTGCTGTGGGGGCGGCGTCGCGAGCTGCAGGAGGGGCGGCGGCGCGAGCGACGGGCGACTGTGGGAGCAGCGGGCGGGCCCCCTGAAGGCGCCGCGACGAGCGACGGGGGGGAGCAGCGGGCGGGCCCCCTGAAGGCGCCGCGACGAGCGACGGGGGGGAGCAGCGGGCGGGCCCCCTGAAGGCGCCGCGACGAGCGACGGGGAGGAGTAGCGGGCGGGCCCCCTGAAGGCGCCGCGACGAGCGACGGGGAGGAGTAGCGGGCGGGCCCCCTGAAGGCGCCGCGACGAGCGACGGGGGGGGGAGCAGCGGGCAGGCCACCCCCGGAGGGCGCCTCGACGGACGGTGAAGCCGCCGCGAGCCCCGAGCGCGCGGCGGGCAGAAAAAGCCGCCACGCGCTCGGAGCGCGCGGCGGGAAGAAAAATACAGCGCCGCGCACCACGGAGCGCGCGGCGGAAAGTACGGCAGCGGAAGCAGTTGGTGGGCCCGTTGAGCTAGGCGGCAGGATCATGCTCGCTCTAGATACCATGTCAGAATCACTAGGAGTGGGGCCTAGGCTTAGTAGCCTAGGCCCACACATAGAGTAGGTGGGGTGTGCCCTAGAACTAGGGTTTAGGGTATACGAAGGAGAATTGAAGAAGAAAAATGAGAATGAGGATGGTTGAACTAGCAAGCAGGTTGGTACAAATAGGAAACCCTAAGGGGTTGTACTCACTATTGAGCACCCCACTGCAGGCTAGACAATAACATTCTGACACTAAGTTCACCCCGGTACTTCGTTTCGCCGACCCATCTCAATCGTTCAAAGTTATCACGGACGCCAGCGATTTCGCCATTGGCACCGTCCTTCGACAGGACTTCGGAAAAGGGTTGCATGTCAAACTATATATGTGTTAGTTCTGTGTAGGCTATAGTGGGGTAGCCCATATGGGGTACAACCCAAAGTTAGGGTTAGTACTTGTACCCACATTTCATTCAATGCAGTCATTCCTGCTTGTTATCTTGACATGGTTTCAGAGCAGTAGGTCCGTAGGACCGTTTTTTTCGGGCCCACCATACTAAGCAACCGCTTGCGGTTACCACGTTACCCCACTACCCTGCGTCGCGCCGCCCGCGCACGCCCTGCCCTGCCCTGCCTTGCGTCACACTTCCCGTGTACGCCCTGCCCTGCGTCGCGCTGCCCCGCGCACGCCCTGCCCTGCCCTGCGTCGCGCTGCCCCGCGCACGCCCTGCCCTACCACATGCACGCCCTGCCCTGCCACGCGTCGTGCTGCCCCGCGCACGCCCTGCCCTGCCCCGATCGCGCTGCCCCGCGCACGCCCTGCCCTACCCCGTGCACGCCTTGCCCTGCCCCGCGTCGCGCTGCCCCGCGCACGCCCTGCCCTACCCCACGTCCTGCTGCACGTCGCGCCCTGCTGCCCTGCGCGACGTGCCCTACGGCAGCCCGTGCGTCGCGCTCTGCTGCCCCGCGCGTCGCGCTCTGCTGCAGCCCGCGCGTCGCGCCCTGCTGCCCTGCGCATCGCGCTCTGCTGCAGCCTGCGCTTCGCGCCCCACTATTGTATGCACGTCAGTGTGAGTGCATGTCATCCTAACGTCCTGCCGAGTGCTCGTGCTATTCATGCTTGCGTCACTCGCATGAGCATAAATCATTATGCATGGCTGTTGGATTTTATCACCTCTGTGTTTTTCTCCAAGTCTAAATGCATGATCGCGCAGGAGAAATCCAGAGCTTTCCAACGATACCAAGATCGCCTTATTCCGACCAAGATCGCCCAAGTTACAAGATTTCCAAGATTTGGGAATTCTATCTTAATTTGGGATATTAACTAAAGTGGGCGATTATTGGGACATGACTATAAAGGGATCTTTGGTTGGGTGGTTAGGAAGGCAACTTTGACTTTTGGATTGGGGTGGCTAGAAGTTTCTAGCATGGGTTGCAAATGTTGCAACACCTAATTGGATTTTGAGGGTTGCATCTTTGATGCTAGGAAGGTTCCCACCATCCTTCCGTAGCACTTGGAGAGCCTTCCCTCACAAGGTTCTCTTGAAACCCTCATTCTATGCCTAATGTTTGTTCTTCCTCCATCCTTTCTAGTGAAAGCAGCAGCTATACGTTTTCAAATCGTTCTCACTCTCTAGACCACCTTTTGACGTGTTTCAGCTTCGAGGTGGTAGCTAAGACTAGCGCGCGCAATCCTACCGAGCGGATTTGCGTTTAGGTGAGGAATGAATTCGTCGCAAGTCTTCAAAGTGACCGGATCCTAAGCAACACCTACTGCCCCGCGCGTCGCGCCCTGCTGCAGCCCGCGCGTCGCGCCCTGCTGCAGCCCACGCGTCACGCCCTACACCCCTGCACAACGCGCGCCCTGCTGCCCGCGCCGCCCAGGCCGAGCCGCGCTGCCCAGCCCGAGCCGCCCTGCCCAACCCGATCCGCCCTGCTCCTCAGGCTAATGTTGCTGCTACTGGAGGTGCTGCAGCCTAGCCTCACCGAGCCGCTCTGCTGCTCTTACTGCTGCTGCTGCTACTCGTGCTACTGCCTTCACTCCGTACTGCCCTAGAGGTCGCGCTCCTCCTAGCTTGCCCGCTATGACTCCACTTCGTAGCAGCGGTGGGAGTGGTGGCGGCGGTGGTGGCAGCAGTGGGAGTGGTGGCGGCCGTAGTAGCAGTCACTTTGGCGCTGTTCGGTGCGGAGTTCCTCGCAGTGCCCAGATGCAGCTACAGCGGCGTCCGACCCTTACGCCCCAGCAGCTTCGTGAGTGGTACACTATACCAGCGTGGGACGTCTCCGAGTCCTGGTCGCTGCTCGTACGTCATTCGCACAGGTCGTCGAGCTGGTCAGACCTGTGGGACACCTGGTCACGCACAGTCCCGCTGCTTCTCCTATTTGAGTGACGCCTGGCACGCAGATTTTGGCTACGAGGTTGAGCGCCCCCACTGGCTTGAGCTGCTTAGGTCGGGCGTTGATGTCTTTGCTTTAGACTATGACGCCATCCTTACTGCCATGTATGCTTTGCCTAGTGGTGCTGAGGGTGACTGTTACCTGTGTGTGCAGCACGACCCCGGTATAGAGGTTGCTGCTCTAGGTGCTAGTGAGGCTGCTGCCTTCGATGCTAGAGAGTCTGCTCTCTCACGTACTGCGCCTGCTGAGGCCTTGCACACCTTCACGCTTGACTCAGGTGCTTCCCGCTGTTTCTTTTGCGACTGTACCGCACTCACGCCACTCCCTGCACCTGTTGCAGTGTCTCTGGCTGACCCCTCAGGGGGCCCAGTTCTTGCACGGTCCACCACTGTGCTTCCGTGCCTGGCGAATCCGTCTGGCTCACTGTCACGTCTTCACCTCCCCTCGTTCTCTACGAACCTGGTGAGCAACGCAGTCCTTCAGGATGCATGGGTTGATACCTTTACCCCTGGAGGACAGCGTGTGGCGATCTGTACGTGCTCCAGGACTGGCCGTCACCTGGCCACGTTCACCCGTCGGCCAGGGTCGAGTCTTTACACACTGACGACTGTGTCTCCTCAGGTAGCTGCTGTCGGTCAGGTGTCTGCGTCAGGTCTGGTAGCCTCCCCTTGTTCGTGTCACTCCCTGTCGCACCAAACTCTTCTCTGGCACCACCGCCTGGGCCACCCCTCCTTGCCACGTCTCCGTGGCATGCACCGTCGCCTCCTAGTGTCTGGTCTTCCCAGGTCTCTGCCTCCCCTTCCTGCCTCGCCTGCCCCACCTGCCTTCCTTGCGTCGAGGGGCGGCAGTGCGCCGCTCCTCACTCCTCCTCGTTTCCCCCGATAGAGGCTCCCCTGCAGACCCTCCACCTGGACGTGTGGGGCCCAGCCCGCGTTCGTGGACTGAGCGGTGAGTGGTACTTTCTGCTGGTTGTCGACGACTACTCGCGTTACACCACGATCTTCCCCTTGCGCACCAAGGGTGAGGTCCCTGCTGTCCTGATCCCTTGGATCCGAGCAGTTCGTCTCCAGCTCCGCCGCAGGTTCCGGACGGACCTTCCTGACCTGCGTCTGCACTCTGACAAAGGTGGTGAGTTCACCTCCGACCTCTTGCGGGCCTTCTGTCAGGGGGAGGGCATCGAGCAGTCGTTCACGCTTCCGGACTCACTGCAGCAATATCGGGTTGCCGAGCGCCGCATTGGCTTGGTCAAGGAGATCGCGCGTGCCTCCTTGATCCATGCAGTGGCTCTCCATTTTCTGTGGTCGTTTGCGGTCCGGTACGCCGCGCAGCAGCTCAACCTCTGGCCCCGTGTCTCCTTGTCGGAGACCTCGCCCACACTGCGTTGGACGGGAGAGGTTGGCGATGCGTCGCGGTTCCGGGTCTGGGGTGCTCGTGCCCTTGTCCGCGATACGTCCGCGGACAAGCTCTCCTCCCGCACCATTCCCTGTGTCTTCCTTGGCTTTGTCCCTGACGCGCCTGGCTGGCAGTTTTACCACCCCACCTCGCGCCGTGTCTTCCCCTCTCAGGACATCATCTTTGACGAGTCGGTTCCTTTCTACCGTCTCTTCCCCTACCGCACTGCCCCTCTCCCTCCCCCGCCGCTTTTCCTCGCTCCAGGTCCCCCTCCGGTAGACCCCCTCCCCCCTCAGGGTCCTGCTCCTTCAGGTGTGTCTCAGGTAGACCCACTCCCCTTGGCTGAGCCTTTGGAGGTCACTTCCGACACCTCTGGCCCAGCTGAGGGGGGTGACGTTGCTGCTGACGACGCGGTGGCCCACCGCCGCACACCACGCTTGGAGACCCCTCCGGGTTTTCCACCTCGACCGTCTTCGCCGCCTCTGCAGCCGGTTGCTGTCGACTCTGGTGCTGCTGGGGGTGGTGCTACTCGGGGTGCTGCGTCTGGGGAAGCTGAGCCTGTACGTGAGGTGCTGGGGGCTCGGAGCCTGGGGGTGCTGAGCCTACGAGTGCGGAGCCTGGGGGTGTTGAGCAGGAGGGTGCCGGGTCTCGGGGTGCTGAGTCTGCTGGCGTTCCTCCGGGTCTCTTCTCACGACGGGGGCCTCTCTCTCCACAGCAGCTACAAGAGTGGCTTGCGTGGCGTTCCCGCCTGAGGAGTCGTGGTGGTTCTGCTGGCGCTGGGGGTGTTAGTACTGCTGGCGCTGCGGGTCCTGGAGGTGCTCGTACCGGAGGTACTGGAGCTGCCGGGGTCCGTGGTGCTGGAGGCACTGGAGCTGGAGACCTGCGCGTTGGAGTTCGAGACCTTGGAGCTGGAGGTTCTGGCCCAGGGGGTAGCGAGTCTGTTGGTGCTGAGCCTAGGGGTGCTGAGTCTGCTTGCGGTCCTCTTGGTGCCCCGTTGCAGCGGTCACCTCTCTCGCCGCAGCAGCTGCGCGAGTGGCTTGCTTCACGCACCTGCCTTCGCAGTCGCGCTGCTGGAGCTGGAGGTGTTGTTTCTAGGGGTGCTGCTACTGGAGGCCCTGGAGCTGGAGGCTCTGGAGCTAGTGCTGTCGACCCTGGAGTTGGAGACCCTGGAGCTGGAGGTGCCAGTTCTGGGGGTGCTGCTACAAGGGGCACTGGAGCTGGAGGCCCTGGAGCTGGTGCTGTCGACCCTGGAGTTGGAGGTGCCGGTTCTGGGGGTGCTGCTGCTGGAGGCACTGGAGCTGGAGGCCCTGGAGCTGCTAGTCCTGTCGACCCTGGAGTAGGAGATCTTGGAGCTGGAGGTGTTGGTTTTGGGGGTGCTGCTGCTGGAGACACTGGAGCTGGAGGCGCTGGAGCTAGAGGTTCTAGAGCTGCTGGAGGCGCTGGAGCTGCTGGTGCTCGTACTGGAGGTGCTGGTGCTGGTGGTACTGGTGCTGGTGGTACTGCACAGCCGCGACTGTTCTTCGCTCCGCCGTCACCGTCGTCTCTGCCACCGCCTGACTCCGTGCTTCGCCAGGCCCTACTGTCACGCATCTGTTAGCCACTGTTGTCACTGACCCTTCTTTTGAGTCTGCTGCTGCGTCTGCCTTAGTCTCTGAGCTTGTTGACTTTGCTGCTGCTTGTCATCTCGACTACGCCACTAGTCTTGTTGCTGAGTCTGTGTCTGTCTGTCCTCCGTCCGTCGAGGGTGAGTGTGCTCTTGGCACGGACGTCCTTGAGAACAGGCAAGAGGACTTTGACTGTCTTGCAGCTGCTGTACCTCATCTCGCGGCTATGCTGCTTGCACCTGAGGGAGACCCGGATGCACCAGACATCCCGACCTCGCGCTCTTACGCAGAGGCGATTACGGGTCCCTACTCCTCTCAGTGGCAGACAGCCATGGACGCAGAGATGGCATCCTGGAAGTCCACAGGCACTTACGTCGACGCAGTTTCCCCTCCTAGGGCGAACATTGTCGATGGCATGTGGATTTTCAGGGTGAAGCGGCTGCCGGGTTCTCCGCCTGTCTTTAAGGCTCGTTACGTTGCACGAGGCTTTAGTCAGCGACAGGGAGTTGACTTCTTCCATACCTTCTCCCCTACCCCGAAGATGACCACTCTTCGGGTGTTGCTGCACGTTGCCGCTCAGCGTGACTACGAGCTTCACTCCCTTGACTTCAGGATTGCTTTCTTACAGGGCAGCCTGCCCGAGGAGATCTGGCTGCGCCGCCCACCTGGCTTCACTGGGTCGTTTCCTGCAGGTACCCAATGGAGACTCAGGCGGCCAGTCTGCGGTCTCCGCCAGGCAACTCGTGAGTGGCACGACACACTGAGGACGACACTTGCGGCTCTTGGATTTGCTCCTTCGACAGCTGACCCGTCGTTGTTTCTGCGCACCGACACTTCGCTGCCGCCGTTCTACATCCTCGTGTACGTCGACGACTTGGTCTTTGCTACTGCTGACACTGAGGCACTCGCCCTTGTGAAGTCGGAGCTGCAGAAGAGACACACGTGCACAGACCTGGATGAGCTGCGCAGCTACCTTGGCTTGCAAATCACCCGGGACAGAGCACGGCGCACCATCACACTGACTCAGTCACACATGGTGCAGCAGATCCTTCAGCGCTTCGGCTTCACTTGGTCCTCGCCATAGTCCACTCCTATGGCTACCGGTCACTCGCTCTCAGCTCCACCTTCGGACGAGTCCATAGAGCCGAGTGGCCCGTATCCAGAGCTTGTGGGCTGCCTCATGTACCTGATGACCTGCACTCGACCTGACCTTGCGTACCCTCTTAGCATCTTGGCTCGCTACGTTGCACCTGGGAGACACCGGCGAGAGCACTGGGAGGCTGCTAAGAGAGTGTTGCGCTACTTGTGCAGTACATCGGGCATAGGGCTCGTGCTTGGAGGACGGGGTGAGGTTGTCCTCACTGGACACTCAGACGCGTCTTGGGTTGACGACCTGGCTACGCAGCGGTCGTCACAGGGTTACACTTTCAGCCTTGGCTGTGGCTCTGTTTCTTGGCGGTCTACCCGCTCGTCTTCTGTTCTCAGTTCCAGTTGTGAGGCTGAGATCTACGCCACAGCCATGGCTGCACAGGAGTTACGCTGGCTCACCTACCTGCTGACCAACTTGGGAGAGCGGCCTCGTTCTCCTCCAGTGCTGTACGTCGATAACAAGGCCGCCATTGCCTTGTGTCAGGAGCACAGACTGGAGCACAGAATGAAGCACATCGCTCTGCGTTACTTCCTGGCTCGAGAGTTGCAGCAGCGTGGTCAGCTTCGTCTTGCTCACGTGGCCACTCGGGCCAACAATGCTGGTATATTCACCAAGGCACTTTCGCCTGGTGATCATCAGCGCTTCTGTACTATGTTAGGCCTTGTGCCTGTTTCGTCTCACTTGCTCACTTCGTGACTTTGCTTGTACTGTGATCTATATATATTCCTGGTTGCTTGCTCTTGCTAGGTAGTGATCATTGTACTGTTGTTGTTGCATATATACCTCTGCATGTGAACTGGCCTTGTGGCCCTTTGCTTGTGCTCAGAGTGTGTGGTGACGTTGTGATCCACCCTTAGCTTGCTTTGCTTTTCTTGACTGGTCTTGTGACCCCTTGTTCTCCCCCACTTTGCCTATGGGGGTGTGTCAAACTTTATATGTGTTAATTCTATGTAGGCTATAGTGGGGTAGCCCATATGGGGTACAACCCAAAGTTAGGATTTGTACTTGTACCCACATTTCATTCAATGCAGTCATTCCTGCATGTTATCTTGACATTGCAACCCATCGATTACGGATCACGCAACATGCAGCCGCCCGAGCGCAACTACTCGGTCCACAACAAAGAAGTGCTGGCCATCTTCTATGCATTTCGTACCTGGCGTTGTTACTTCACGGGAGCTTACGTGACGATCCGAACACAAATCGCTACAGTACATGCGCACGCAACCCGTGACAATTCAGGTGGTTAAACTATCTGAAGACCAATTTTTGCTACACGATCACGCACAAGAATGGCGCCAACAACTTCGCGAACACCTTGTTTCGCCCATCCATGCAGACAACATCAGTTCCCCGCCCGTAACTGCCCGATATTGACAGGACTATTTGCCCACGAGTTTACGACCGACAGTTTTTTCAAGAATCTTCACCGACAGGCTACTACGCAACACGGCAATTATTACCTAAGCCGGTACAAAACGGATTTGGTGCCTACCAGCCCTTATGGGAGTTGTTGATGTAGGAGGTACACGACTTCAACCTTTCCGAGCATTTCGGCATTCTTAAAACACTAAAGCTGCTGCAGCGGAACTACTATTGGCCCGATATGCTGACGGGCGTGCAGCGCTACGTAACAACATGCCCGACCTACCAAGCCATAAAGTCGTCGCGACAATGGCCAGCCGGATTGCTGCAGCCCTTCGAGCCACCTGAACGACCGTGGCAACACGTAACAATGGACCTCGTCACAGGGCTCCCAGCTGGCGCGAGTGGCAACGACTCGGTGCTGGTCGTCGTTGACCGATTAACAAGAATGGCGCATTTCGGACAATGCTGAACGATGATAACAGCCGAAGACATAGTGAAGCTGTTCATCTGCACCGTCGTACGCTTACACAGGTTACCTTCGGCGATCATTAGCGATCAAGACCCGAAACTCACGTCAATGTTCTGGCAGGAGACATGGGCACAGTACGGAACCCGCCTACTGCTTTCGTCGTCTTACCACCCGCAAACCGACGGCGAGACAAAAAGGACAAATCAGACTATGGACCAGCTGATACGCACCAACTGCTCCGACCTTACCAAGTGGGAGGATTCACTCCCGATGCTATTGTTCGCGTATAACAACGCACCCTCAGCAACAACTAAGCAACAATCACTGTTTTACCTGAATTACGTGATAGATTCCGTGGTACCCACATCAACGACCTTTCCCAACCCGGTACCACGATCGCAGGAGTTCGTCACGGAAGTCCAAACGGCCTGCAACAAAGCAGCGGATTTTATATGGCGGGCTAACACTGCTGCCAGTCGCAACGCGAACAAACACCGATGAGACTTACCCTTCCATCAGTGACAAGTGGTTCTTCTGAACACGAAGAATCTTCGCCTGCCCCAACGCGCAAAACTTCGACCACACTATGTGGAGCCATTTCGCATCGTCCAGATGGTGACACACGTCACAACGAAACTACTGTTGCCCGACGATTGGAAAATACATGATGCCTTCCACGTCAGCCTGTTGAGTCATTATGAGCCGCCACAATCGCCTATTGTCGCACGACCCACCATCGCACCTACCGCACGACCTATGGCAGAACCTACGCTCGAGCCATGGAAGATCTTGAACCATCGCGTGGATTTGACGGCTCCCGGACGCAATGTTACCTTCCTACTTCCCTGGAAGGATCGCACGAGTGAGGACGACATGTACGTCGCCCCTGACTCGCTATCAGTGCATCCAATTATGAATGCTGGCTTGGCCCGCCGGGGCGTCCCGGATATACACCACCTGTTTTAAACAGGGAGGTAGTGTAAGGATTTTTTTTTGCGATTTCTTACTGGGTCATACTGTACGCGTACAACTCCAGTTTTTCAGAGAACAGGCTCGGTCCGACGACCTCACCCTTCGAACCACCACCACGTCGCCTTCGGGTTTCTCAACCCCGAACCTGCACCCAACCATCTCGCGACTCTGTGACTTCGGCCTTGCTAGCATCTCTATATTAGTGCTAGGCCTCATTACTTGCTCAGTAATTGTAATCAGTTCCGTGTTATTGCATCCTGCGCACACGTCACGTCTTGTACAACTCATAAAATAACTAGTGATTGAACAAAGTACCATGTTTAGAGGTTTGATTGCTTTCTGGTCAATGAGCGTGTGTTAACGAGGAAGCTGATAAGGGTTAACCGAATCCTCTCTCCTTTCCGCTCTCTTCCTTTGGCAGACTGGCACGAGGTGGCTTGAGGGTTGCAGAGCGATCAGATTTGGTTTGACCCGATCGACGAATTACAACCATGCAACATTCTTGGGGAGCTGTTGGAAGGGAATCTGCCCCTCTGGCCGAAACTGTTTCGTTTGAATTGCCTAGGAGGAGGGAGGCTCCAGCTTGCTCTGTGGCTGGAGCTTCGGGTGCCTACAGGGAAAATGGGTGGTTCGATTCGCGGATGGTAGGGATACTGTAGCTGATGCAATGGGGGACGGGATCTTTGCGGTGAACTCGTTTCTTCGTTGTGCAGATGCATTTTGTCAGAAATCTCAAGCACGTCAATTATTGGACGAAACTCAGCGGTTTGTGTTTCCCTAACATCGTACAGTGAAGATAATCGTGTGGTGAAGATAAGCGACGCTCCGGTCCGCAAGCTTTAGGAAATATCACGGAACCTAAAAGACCGCCTCCTTCAACGTTTCAGGAATCAGTACCCTTCCAGAAAGGCAATGCTGTTTCGTTTCATCCTATGTTTTTACGGCCAGGTCTCGGCGAAGACCACAGCACTCGTAACGACGTATATATGAAGATTGGATGTCTCCTTAGCACCATCGACCACGAGTCGTCCACCCCACGGCGTGAATTCGTTCGAAGCCACGCAACTCCCTCCGTCCCTCGTCAGCCTCATTCAGGCCCATGGCGCGCTATCCGCGTTCACCAGTGGTAGATGAGGGGCTGAATGTGCTCAGAAACGGCCGGGGGAGCGAAGAATGCGCTGTAGTACTGTCACAGTACAGCATGACCCTACGCGGATTACAGAGCAGGTGCGAGTATTGTATGGGGACGCCTTACCCGACCGAGGCCGGTACTTCGCCCTTGCCTTCATTTCAATTCGCTCACCGGTAATTAAGAGCGTACACGGCGCACAGAGACAGATGACGTCAGGGATGACGTTCACGCGGAGGATTCAAGGCCTGCGAACTTTCTCATTGGCCCATCGTCGCACCGCCATTGGTGGCTGCTCTTAGGCTTGGCCAGGAAGGCCAGTCGAACCGACAGGCTCGATGTGCGATATAACAATCTAAGATTCTCGCAGCAGGCCAATACCAAGGTGAATTGAGGCGCAACAGTGCGCCAGGCTGTGCCGCACAGGGTAATGATGGCGGCCATGTCAGGGTAGTACCACTGTACCTTCGATGCTTGACTTCCGCTCTGTGACTGTATCCCATCTCATAGCGCGCCTGAGAGCGAGTTAGTCTGAGACGCCGAATCCCACGGCGGTGCCGATGGCGATAAAGCTGCGGGCTTCAACGCAATCTTTAGCTTATCTGTTCTACCCTCTTCAAGCGTCTAAGCGCCACTCAAGTTTCTTCCGACGCCTACAGGCACCACCGCGCTGGGTGCTTGCAGCTGGCTGAAACACGCATATTGGAATCGCTTTTGATTCTCAATTCTCAACTCGCGCATCATTTCTCAATGTCGACCACCAAGCTTATCCGACCGACCCTCGACGCCTCCTCCCGGCAATCGCCAGCTGTGCTCGCCATGTGTCACACGGACCAGGTTCCTTTCTCGCGACGCGAGCGCGATAGTCACGCGGATCTCGATTTGCTCGCGCTGGAAGGCCGGCTCTCGCTGCTCCACGCGCAGCGCGAACTCAATGCGATCCGCTGCGAACAGTTTGTTACCATGTTACAGTCGTTTCTGAGCGAGGGAGAAAGCTGCGGCGACGATTTGCAAGATGACTGGGAGTCAGGCAGAGGAAGGAGAATGGCGTCTCGATACAGTCACATCCAAGCGGGGCGGGGCGACATCCCTCGCGCGCATTCAGCGCCGCTGGAAGTGGGCGCTCAAAGAGTGCCGCGCAGCCATCGCCGCAGCAGCAGCCAGAGCGGTCGCAGCGCCAGGAGGCAAGCGATGGCCGCGAACCGCCTGACGCGGTGGGCGTCGTGCGAGCAGCGCTGGAACGGCGGCGACGACGAGTGGTGAAGCCGCCTGCGCTGCCCGTGCCTTCCGATCATGTCCCCTATCGCGACGCCGCAGCGCGCGCAGCTGTACATACCTCGCTCCTCACGCCATGCTCGGCGTTTTTTGACAGTTTTTTTCCAGTATGGTTTAGCTGAATGCTGAGAATATTTTTCCACCATCGTGAGCTCGATGATGAGAATATTTTTCCAGCATGGTGTAGCTGAATGCTGAGAATGGCTGTATTTCCGTATTATATGCTTTGATTCTTTGAAACGTCTTATGCTCCATGGGTCAATTGGTGGCAAACCAAAGTTAGGGAG
Source organism: Closterium sp. Yama58-4 (assembly GCA_947470075.1). Taxonomy (NCBI): domain Eukaryota; kingdom Viridiplantae; phylum Streptophyta; class Zygnematophyceae; order Desmidiales; family Closteriaceae; genus Closterium; species Closterium sp. Yama58-4. Next base: position 1,068,057 of record CANIUD010000835.1, read on the forward strand.
GAACAAGCACTCTTTTTTGCAAAAGTGAAATCAATGTATCCTAGCACCTGAGCATCTAAGCACCATTGCTGGCGCAATCCCCCTCCCTCTACTGTGGAATGGAAACGTGTCACGGCTGCTTTTAGACTCTGTGCCCCACTGCCACCCCTAATCTGCGTGGTGCGGAGAGCAGCCGTTGCAACATTGCCTGACGTCCAAAATTGAGGTACGGTATGTAAAGTTGCGTTGCGTGGCGCACAATCTGAACAGGGCTAATGGCTTCAACCCTCTCCCCTGTACATGCACCATCCACGCCATGGTGTCACACGCGTCAGCTGAGCTCCCCAGTGAAGAAGCTCGCCACATCGGGATTGTCACTCTCCCGCAGCTCCCCCGGCGGCCCCACCTCCACCACGCGGCCCTGGCTGAGCAGTGCGGTGACGTCCGCCACGCGCTCGATCTGCGGCATGCTGTGCGACACCAGCACCACCGTCAGCCCTTCCTCCCTGCGCAGCCGCTCAATCGTCTCCTCCACCTTGCGCGTGGCCGTGGGGTCCAGTGAGCTGGTAGGCTCGTCCAGCAGCAGCACCTGGGGGGGAGATGGTGACGGGAGGGGGGGAGGGGGGGAGGGGGGGGGGGGGGGGGGGGGGGTGCAATGGAGGTGACTTACGAGCCGGCTCGTCCAGCAGCAGCACCTGGGGGGCGTTGGCAAGAGCGTGAGCAGTGGAGGTAAGTTTTGGAAGTTCTCAAAACAACGGCACCAACAAGGGGGCCAGCGAGCTGTTGGGTTCGTCCAGCAGGAGAACGTGGGGCAAGTTGACAAGGGGGCGCATGGGAGTTGGCAAGGCGCGCGTGATGGAGGTGAGCTGTGAGAAATTTCACAACGGCACCTGCATGCAACCACAAGGGGTCCAGCGAGCTGGTGGGTAACAGTCCAGCACCAGCAGCAGCACCTGGGGGGAGTTGGCGAGCGCGCGTGCGATGGACACGCGCTGCGCCTCACCGCCCGACAGCTCGTGGGCGGCGCGGTGCAGGAAGTCGGAGGAGGGGTCAAGCCCCGCGCGCAGCAGCAGGCTCTGCTGCTCCTCCACCCCCACCGCCACGCCCTGCAGCCCCGGCCCGTACCTCATGTTGTCCGCCACCGTGCCTGGACGGGGGGGGATGGGGGGAGAGAGGGGAGGGGAGGGATACATGGGCACGATGGGGGGGTGGAGAGAAGGCGAGAGGGTGGGTTGTGTGGATGCCAAGGTGAGCGACTGACAGTGGTGACGAGCTGGGACGAGGCACGAGGCAGATGAAGGTGTGGGAAAGGCGCGGTGGAGATGAGGGGCTCAACACAACACACATGCAGGCGAGGGGTTGGGGCAAGGGAATGCTGGGGCGGAGGTCAATGGGTGCATGTGGATCAAGTCCCAGAGACTATGGGGTGCGGTGGGGAGGGAAAGAGAGACTATGGGGTGCAGTGGGGAGGGAAAGAGAGACTATGGGGTGCGGTGGGGAGGGAAAGAGAGACGATGGGGTGCGGTGGGGAGGGAAAGAGCGCTATGTGGGTGCGAGGCGAGCAGTGAGGGCGAAGGCACATGCAGAGAGGGGCGTGACGACGAGGATGACAATGAGGGGGAGAGGAGAGGATGACAATGAGGGGGAGAGGAGAGGATGACAATGAGGGGGAGAGGAGAGGACGACAATGAGGGGGAGAGGAGAGGATGACAATGAGGGGGAGAGGAGAGGACGGGAAGGCGAGAGGGGCGTCATGAGAGGAAAGGCTCAGCCGGGTGGGGAGGGGGACAGATGTAGAGTTGGGTGGCGGGGGAAGGGCGGAAGTGGGGTTGGGGGTTGCGAGGCGGGGCGGGGGCTGACCGGGGAAGAGGTGCGGGCTCTGGAACACCATGCCCACGTGCCGTCTCAGCTGCTGCACGTCCATTGTGGTGACGTCACAGCCGTCCACCCACACGGTGCCACGTGTCGGCTCCCACAGGCGGTTGATGGCGCGCAGCAGCGTGGACTTGCCGCTGCCCGAGGGGCCTATCAGCCCGAACAGCTGCCCGCGCGCCACGCGCAGCGCCACGCCGTCCAGAATCAGCGCGCCCGTGCTCGCCGCCCTCCGCGTCAACCCTCGGATCTCTATCTTCGCGGGCGCCGCGGCCTGGAGGGGGGGAGGTGGCGAGGGGGGTGGAGGGGGAGGCGACGAGGAGGAGAAGGGGAGGGGAATGGGGGGGGAGATGGGAGGGAGGGTTGGGGACGGAGGTGGGAGAGGGAGGAATGGAATCAGAGGGGCATGTCAGGAAGGGGAAGGAAATGCGGCGGCGACGAGTGAGAGGGACAGGAGGCCGAGGAGGGCCATGGCCGTAGGTGCTGCCGCTTCAGACTGGAGGGGCGGAAGCATGGGCACGGGTAATCTTTCGCGCGCAAAGCCAAGTCCAACTTCAGCAGTGGGACGCGAGCAAGGGCGACGGAGCAGCTGCCTGCCGACCGTGCGACTACCTCACACCGTGCATGCGATCGCTGACGGCTGTGCGACTGTTGCATTCGCCGCGGCGAGTCGCAGTGCCGTCGCTGGAAGTCGCCTGCGTCGCTCAGCTGCGGACGCCGCGACTCACGGGTACACCATTGCCGCCACCCCAGCTGTCCACCCGCACGCGCGGCGCTCGCGCTGAGGAGGTGCGGCTGCCACTTGGCCGCAGGCACCGGGCTGCGCGCGCCCGCGACGGCGCTGCTCATGTCGAGCTCTGGCCGTGGCGCGCGGAAGCCGTGGGTCACGCAGGTGACTTCTAAAGCCTACTCGACAGTAACGGCGGTGGGAGCCGCTGCGAGGAGTCGAGACGCGAGGGAGCAACGGGCGCGAAGACGGGTGCGGTGGATGGATGGAGGGCGATAGGAGGGAAAGGGAGGGCGGAAAGACCGCGATGAGCGGAGGGGGTGACGTGGCGGAGAGAAAGCGCGCGATGCGGAAAGTGTGCTGCGGATAGCTTCATCACATGACAAGGAGATTTGAGGGAATGGGCGGACATGGGGCCGTTGAAACGAATTGGAATATATATTGCACTGCCTGCGTCAGCAGGCAACAAAGACAGATCAGGAATACCCGTTAAAAGAGGTCCAGATGTTCTATACAGCGTGGTTATTTATTTTCGCATACATATGATTACACAGCTTGAGATTTGAACAAGGGCAGATTCCCGAGTGAATTGCACGCCTCATGCGACTTGAGAAGTCAATTGCGGTTTATAATTACTGGACGGATGATAAATGGCGGAAAATGCATGATATTCATAGTTAGGTGGAACATAGTTAGGGGTGGAAGCGAACACAGCTGCCAGCGACTAGCGAACCACAAGCGGCGCCGCGGCACTGCAGCCGCGATGGATGGAACGCGCCACGCTCGGGTGCGCCTAGCGCCGCCGGGCAGATCGCAGTGTGGCGAAGGCGGCGGCGGGAAGTCAGGCCGCGAGAGCGCGCGCGAGCGGGAGTCGCGCGAGCGGGAGGCGCGGCGGCAGCAGCTGCAGCGGTTGCTGGACGAGGCGCAGAAACCGCTCGCCGCCGCCCTCGCCGTCGCCTGGAAAGGTGCCGCTCCGGCCCGCTTCCCCTCCCCCCTGGCCTCGCGCCGCCTCACCTCGCGCTTCCTCGCCCCGGCGGTAGCGAGTCGCGGGAACGCGTGGGGAGTGAGAGGCATGTCGTGTTGCTGTGCTGCTTGAAGCGTGGGGAGCGAGAGGCATGTCGTGTTGCTGTGCTGCTTGAAGCGTGGGGAGCGAGAGGCATGTCGTGTTGCTGTGCTGCTTGAAGCGTGGGGAGCGAGAGGCATGTCGTGTTGCTGTGCTGCTTGAAGCGTGGGGAGCGAGAGGCATGTCGTGTTGCTGTGCTGCTTGAAGCGTGGGGAGCGAGAGGCATGTCGTGTTGCTGTGCTGCTTGAAGCGTGGGGAGCGAGAGGCATGTCGTGTTGCTGTGCTGCTTGAAGCGTGGGGAGCGAGAGGCATGTCGTGTTGCTGTGCTGCTTGAAGCGTGGGGAGCGAGAGGCATGTCGTGTTGCTGTGCTGCTTGAAGCGTGGGGAGCGAGAGGCATGTCGTGTTGCTGTGCTGCTTGAAGCGTGGGGAGCGAGAGGCATGTCGTGTTGCTGTGCTGCTTGAAGCGTGGGGAGCGAGAGGCATGTCGTGTTGCTGTGCTGCTTGAAGCGTGGGGAGCGAGAGGCATGTCGTGTTGCTGTGCTGCTTGAAGCGTGGGGAGCGAGAGGCATGTCGTGTTGCTGTGCTGCTTGAAGCGTGGGGAGCGAGAGGCATGTCGTGTTGCTGTGCTGCTTGAAGCGTGGGGAGCGAGAGGCATGTCGTGTTGCTGTGCTGCTTGAAGCGTGGGGAGCGAGAGGCATGTCGTGTTGCTGTGCTGCTTGAAGCGTGGGGAGCGAGAGGCATGTCGTGTTGCTGTGCTGCTTGAAGCGTGGGGAGCGAGAGGCATGTCGTGTTGCTGTGCTGCTTGAAGCGTGGGGAGCGAGAGGCATGTCGTGTTGCTGTGCTGCTTGAAGCGTGGGGAGCGAGAGGCATGTCGTGTTGCTGTGCTGCTTGAAGCGTGGGGAGCGAGAGGCATGTCGTGTTGCTGTGCTGCTTGAAGCGTGGGGAGCGAGAGGCATGTCGTGTTGCTGTGCTGCTTGAAGCGTGGGGAGCGAGAGGCATGTCGTGTTGCTGTGCTGCTTGAAGCGTGGGGAGCGAGAGGCATGTCGTGTTGCTGTGCTGCTTGAAGCGTGGGGAGCGAGAGGCATGTCGTGTTGCTGTGCTGCTTGAAGCGTGGGGAGCGAGAGGCATGTCGTGTTGCTGTGCTGCTTGAAGCGTGGGGAGCGAGAGGCATGTCGTGTTGCTGTGCTGCTTGAAGCGTGGGGAGCGAGAGGCATGTCGTGTTGCTGTGCTGCTTGAAGCGTGGGGAGCGAGAGGCATGTCGTGTTGCTGTGCTGCTTGAAGCGTGGGGAGCGAGAGGCATGTCGTGTTGCTGTGCTGCTTGAAGCGTGGGGAGCGAGAGGCATGTCGTGTTGCTGTGCTGCTTGAAGCGTGGGGAGCGAGAGGCATGTCGTGTTGCTGTGCTGCTTGAAGCGTGGGGAGCGAGAGGCATGTCGTGTTGCTGTGCTGCTTGAAGCGTGGGGAGCGAGAGGCATGTCGTGTTGCTGTGCTGCTTGAAGCGTGGGGAGCGAGAGGCATGTCGTGTTGCTGTGCTGCTTGAAGCGTGGGGAGCGAGAGGCATGTCGTGTTGCTGTGCTGCTTGAAGCGTGGGGAGCGAGAGGCATGTCGTGTTGCTGTGCTGCTTGAAGCGTGGGGAGCGAGAGGCATGTCGTGTTGCTGTGCTGCTTGAAGCGTGGGGAGCGAGAGGCATGTCGTGTTGCTGTGCTGCTTGAAGCGTGGGGAGCGAGAGGCATGTCGTGTTGCTGTGCTGCTTGAAGCGTGGGGAGCGAGAGGCATGTCGTGTTGCTGTGCTGCTTGAAGCGTGGGGAGCGAGAGGCATGTCGTGTTGCTGTGCTGCTTGAAGCGTGGGGAGCGAGAGGCATGTCGTGTTGCTGTGCTGCTTGAAGCGTGGGGAGCGAGAGGCATGTCGTGTTGCTGTGCTGCTTGAAGCGTGGGGAGCGAGAGGCATGTCGTGTTGCTGTGCTGCTTGAAGCGTGGGGAGCGAGAGGCATGTCGTGTTGCTGTGCTGCTTGAAGCGTGGGGAGCGAGAGGCATGTCGTGTTGCTGTGCTGCTTGAAGCGTGGGGAGCGAGAGGCATGTCGTGTTGCTGTGCTGCTTGAAGCGTGGGGAGCGAGAGGCATGTCGTGTTGCTGTGCTGCTTGAAGCGTGGGGAGCGAGAGGCATGTCGTGTTGCTGTGCTGCTTGAAGCGTGGGGAGCGAGAGGCATGTCGTGTTGCTGTGCTGCTTGAAGCGTGGGGAGCGAGAGGCATGTCGTGTTGCTGTGCTGCTTGAAGCGTGGGGAGCGAGAGGCATGTCGTGTTGCTGTGCTGCTTGAAGCGTGGGGAGCGAGAGGCATGTCGTGTTGCTGTGCTGCTTGAAGCGTGGGGAGCGAGAGGCATGTCGTGTTGCTGTGCTGCTTGAAGCGTGGGGAGCGAGAGGCATGTCGTGTTGCTGTGCTGCTTGAAGCGTGGGGAGCGAGAGGCATGTCGTGTTGCTGTGCTGCTTGAAGCGTGGGGAGCGAGAGGCATGTCGTGTTGCTGTGCTGCTTGAAGCGTGGGGAGCGAGAGGCATGTCGTGTTGCTGTGCTGCTTGAAGCGTGGGGAGCGAGAGGCATGTCGTGTTGCTGTGCTGCTTGAAGCGTGGGGAGCGAGAGGCATGTCGTGTTGCTGTGCTGCTTGAAGCGTGGGGAGCGAGAGGCATGTCGTGTTGCTGTGCTGCTTGAAGCGTGGGGAGCGAGAGGCATGTCGTGTTGCTGTGCTGCTTGAAGCGTGGGGAGCGAGAGGCATGTCGTGTTGCTGTGCTGCTTGAAGCGTGGGGAGCGAGAGGCATGTCGTGTTGCTGTGCTGCTTGAAGCGTGGGGAGCGAGAGGCATGTCGTGTTGCTGTGCTGCTTGAAGCGTGGGGAGCGAGAGGCATGTCGTGTTGCTGTGCTGCTTGAAGCGTGGGGAGCGAGAGGCATGTCGTGTTGCTGTGCTGCTTGAAGCGTGGGGAGCGAGAGGCATGTCGTGTTGCTGTGCTGCTTGAAGCGTGGGGAGCGAGAGGCATGTCGTGTTGCTGTGCTGCTTGAAGCGTGGGGAGCGAGAGGCATGTCGTGTTGCTGTGCTGCTTGAAGCGTGGGGAGCGAGAGGCATGTCGTGTTGCTGTGCTGCTTGAAGCGTGGGGAGCGAGAGGCATGTCGTGTTGCTGTGCTGCTTGAAGCGTGGGGAGCGAGAGGCATGTCGTGTTGCTGTGCTGCTTGAAGCGTGGGGAGCGAGAGGCATGTCGTGTTGCTGTGCTGCTTGAAGCGTGGGGAGCGAGAGGCATGTCGTGTTGCTGTGCTGCTTGAAGCGTGGGGAGCGAGAGGCATGTCGTGTTGCTGTGCTGCTTGAAGCGTGGGGAGCGAGAGGCATGTCGTGTTGCTGTGCTGCTTGAAGCGTGGGGAGCGAGAGGCATGTCGTGTTGCTGTGCTGCTTGAAGCGTGGGGAGCGAGAGGCATGTCGTGTTGCTGTGCTGCTTGAAGCGTGGGGAGCGAGAGGCATGTCGTGTTGCTGTGCTGCTTGAAGCGTGGGGAGCGAGAGGCATGTCGTGTTGCTGTGCTGCTTGAAGCGTGGGGAGCGAGAGGCATGTCGTGTTGCTGTGCTGCTTGAAGCGTGGGGAGCGAGAGGCATGTCGTGTTGCTGTGCTGCTTGAAGCGTGGGGAGCGAGAGGCATGTCGTGTTGCTGTGCTGCTTGAAGCGTGGGGAGCGAGAGGCATGTCGTGTTGCTGTGCTGCTTGAAGCGTGGGGAGCGAGAGGCATGTCGTGTTGCTGTGCTGCTTGAAGCGTGGGGAGCGAGAGGCATGTCGTGTTGCTGTGCTGCTTGAAGCGTGGGGAGCGAGAGGCATGTCGTGTTGCTGTGCTGCTTGAAGCGTGGGGAGCGAGAGGCATGTCGTGTTGCTGTGCTGCTTGAAGCGTGGGGAGCGAGAGGCATGTCGTGTTGCTGTGCTGCTTGAAGCGTGGGGAGCGAGAGGCATGTCGTGTTGCTGTGCTGCTTGAAGCGTGGGGAGCGAGAGGCATGTCGTGTTGCTGTGCTGCTTGAAGCGTGGGGAGCGAGAGGCATGTCGTGTTGCTGTGCTGCTTGAAGCGTGGGGAGCGAGAGGCATGTCGTGTTGCTGTGCTGCTTGAAGCGTGGGGAGCGAGAGGCATGTCGTGTTGCTGTGCTGCTTGAAGCGTGGGGAGCGAGAGGCATGTCGTGTTGCTGTGCTGCTTGAAGCGTGGGGAGCGAGAGGCATGTCGTGTTGCTGTGCTGCTTGAAGCGTGGGGAGCGAGAGGCATGTCGTGTTGCTGTGCTGCTTGAAGCGTGGGGAGCGAGAGGCATGTCGTGTTGCTGTGCTGCTTGAAGCGTGGGGAGCGAGAGGCATGTCGTGTTGCTGTGCTGCTTGAAGCGTGGGGAGCGAGAGGCATGTCGTGTTGCTGTGCTGCTTGAAGCGTGGGGAGCGAGAGGCATGTCGTGTTGCTGTGCTGCTTGAAGCGTGGGGAGCGAGAGGCATGTCGTGTTGCTGTGCTGCTTGAAGCGTGGGGAGCGAGAGGCATGTCGTGTTGCTGTGCTGCTTGAAGCGTGGGGAGCGAGAGGCATGTCGTGTTGCTGTGCTGCTTGAAGCGTGGGGAGCGAGAGGCATGTCGTGTTGCTGTGCTGCTTGAAGCGTGGGGAGCGAGAGGCATGTCGTGTTGCTGTGCTGCTTGAAGCGTGGGGAGCGAGAGGCATGTCGTGTTGCTGTGCTGCTTGAAGCGTGGGGAGCGAGAGGCATGTCGTGTTGCTGTGCTGCTTGAAGCGTGGGGAGCGAGAGGCATGTCGTGTTGCTGTGCTGCTTGAAGCGTGGGGAGCGAGAGGCATGTCGTGTTGCTGTGCTGCTTGAAGCGTGGGGAGCGAGAGGCATGTCGTGTTGCTGTGCTGCTTGAAGCGTGGGGAGCGAGAGGCATGTCGTGTTGCTGTGCTGCTTGAAGCGTGGGGAGCGAGAGGCATGTCGTGTTGCTGTGCTGCTTGAAGCGTGGGGAGCGAGAGGCATGTCGTGTTGCTGTGCTGCTTGAAGCGTGGGGAGCGAGAGGCATGTCGTGTTGCTGTGCTGCTTGAAGCGTGGGGAGCGAGAGGCATGTCGTGTTGCTGTGCTGCTTGAAGCGTGGGGAGCGAGAGGCATGTCGTGTTGCTGTGCTGCTTGAAGCGTGGGGAGCGAGAGGCATGTCGTGTTGCTGTGCTGCTTGAAGCGTGGGGAGCGAGAGGCATGTCGTGTTGCTGTGCTGCTTGAAGCGTGGGGAGCGAGAGGCATGTCGTGTTGCTGTGCTGCTTGAAGCGTGGGGAGCGAGAGGCATGTCGTGTTGCTGTGCTGCTTGAAGCGTGGGGAGCGAGAGGCATGTCGTGTTGCTGTGCTGCTTGAAGCGTGGGGAGCGAGAGGCATGTCGTGTTGCTGTGCTGCTTGAAGCGTGGGGAGCGAGAGGCATGTCGTGTTGCTGTGCTGCTTGAAGCGTGGGGAGCGAGAGGCATGTCGTGTTGCTGTGCTGCTTGAAGCGTGGGGAGCGAGAGGCATGTCGTGTTGCTGTGCTGCTTGAAGCGTGGGGAGCGAGAGGCATGTCGTGTTGCTGTGCTGCTTGAAGCGTGGGGAGCGAGAGGCATGTCGTGTTGCTGTGCTGCTTGAAGCGTGGGGAGCGAGAGGCATGTCGTGTTGCTGTGCTGCTTGAAGCGTGGGGAGCGAGAGGCATGTCGTGTTGCTGTGCTGCTTGAAGCGTGGGGAGCGAGAGGCATGTCGTGTTGCTGTGCTGCTTGAAGCGTGGGGAGCGAGAGGCATGTCGTGTTGCTGTGCTGCTTGAAGCGTGGGGAGCGAGAGGCATGTCGTGTTGCTGTGCTGCTTGAAGCGTGGGGAGCGAGAGGCATGTCGTGTTGCTGTGCTGCTTGAAGCGTGGGGAGCGAGAGGCATGTCGTGTTGCTGTGCTGCTTGAAGCGTGGGGAGCGAGAGGCATGTCGTGTTGCTGTGCTGCTTGAAGCGTGGGGAGCGAGAGGCATGTCGTGTTGCTGTGCTGCTTGAAGCGTGGGGAGCGAGAGGCATGTCGTGTTGCTGTGCTGCTTGAAGCGTGGGGAGCGAGAGGCATGTCGTGTTGCTGTGCTGCTTGAAGCGTGGGGAGCGAGAGGCATGTCGTGTTGCTGTGCTGCTTGAAGCGTGGGGAGCGAGAGGCATGTCGTGTTGCTGTGCTGCTTGAAGCGTGGGGAGCGAGAGGCATGTCGTGTTGCTGTGCTGCTTGAAGCGTGGGGAGCGAGAGGCATGTCGTGTTGCTGTGCTGCTTGAAGCGTGGGGAGCGAGAGGCATGTCGTGTTGCTGTGCTGCTTGAAGCGTGGGGAGCGAGAGGCATGTCGTGTTGCTGTGCTGCTTGAAGCGTGGGGAGCGAGAGGCATGTCGTGTTGCTGTGCTGCTTGAAGCGTGGGGAGCGAGAGGCATGTCGTGTTGCTGTGCTGCTTGAAGCGTGGGGAGCGAGAGGCATGTCGTGTTGCTGTGCTGCTTGAAGCGTGGGGAGCGAGAGGCATGTCGTGTTGCTGTGCTGCTTGAAGCGTGGGGAGCGAGAGGCATGTCGTGTTGCTGTGCTGCTTGAAGCGTGGGGAGCGAGAGGCATGTCGTGTTGCTGTGCTGCTTGAAGCGTGGGGAGCGAGAGGCATGTCGTGTTGCTGTGCTGCTTGAAGCGTGGGGAGCGAGAGGCATGTCGTGTTGCTGTGCTGCTTGAAGCGTGGGGAGCGAGAGGCATGTCGTGTTGCTGTGCTGCTTGAAGCGTGGGGAGCGAGAGGCATGTCGTGTTGCTGTGCTGCTTGAAGCGTGGGGAGCGAGAGGCATGTCGTGTTGCTGTGCTGCTTGAAGCGTGGGGAGCGAGAGGCATGTCGTGTTGCTGTGCTGCTTGAAGCGTGGGGAGCGAGAGGCATGTCGTGTTGCTGTGCTGCTTGAAGCGTGGGGAGCGAGAGGCATGTCGTGTTGCTGTGCTGCTTGAAGCGTGGGGAGCGAGAGGCATGTCGTGTTGCTGTGCTGCTTGAAGCGTGGGGAGCGAGAGGCATGTCGTGTTGCTGTGCTGCTTGAAGCGTGGGGAGCGAGAGGCATGTCGTGTTGCTGTGCTGCTTGAAGCGTGGGGAGCGAGAGGCATGTCGTGTTGCTGTGCTGCTTGAAGCGTGGGGAGCGAGAGGCATGTCGTGTTGCTGTGCTGCTTGAAGCGTGGGGAGCGAGAGGCATGTCGTGTTGCTGTGCTGCTTGAAGCGTGGGGAGCGAGAGGCATGTCGTGTTGCTGTGCTGCTTGAAGCGTGGGGAGCGAGAGGCATGTCGTGTTGCTGTGCTGCTTGAAGCGTGGGGAGCGAGAGGCATGTCGTGTTGCTGTGCTGCTTGAAGCGTGGGGAGCGAGAGGCATGTCGTGTTGCTGTGCTGCTTGAAGCGTGGGGAGCGAGAGGCATGTCGTGTTGCTGTGCTGCTTGAAGCGTGGGGAGCGAGAGGCATGTCGTGTTGCTGTGCTGCTTGAAGCGTGGGGAGCGAGAGGCATGTCGTGTTGCTGTGCTGCTTGAAGCGTGGGGAGCGAGAGGCATGTCGTGTTGCTGTGCTGCTTGAAGCGTGGGGAGCGAGAGGCATGTCGTGTTGCTGTGCTGCTTGAAGCGTGGGGAGCGAGAGGCATGTCGTGTTGCTGTGCTGCTTGAAGCGTGGGGAGCGAGAGGCATGTCGTGTTGCTGTGCTGCTTGAAGCGTGGGGAGCGAGAGGCATGTCGTGTTGCTGTGCTGCTTGAAGCGTGGGGAGCGAGAGGCATGTCGTGTTGCTGTGCTGCTTGAAGCGTGGGGAGCGAGAGGCATGTCGTGTTGCTGTGCTGCTTGAAGCGTGGGGAGCGAGAGGCATGTCGTGTTGCTGTGCTGCTTGAAGCGTGGGGAGCGAGAGGCATGTCGTGTTGCTGTGCTGCTTGAAGCGTGGGGAGCGAGAGGCATGTCGTGTTGCTGTGCTGCTTGAAGCGTGGGGAGCGAGAGGCATGTCGTGTTGCTGTGCTGCTTGAAGCGTGGGGAGCGAGAGGCATGTCGTGTTGCTGTGCTGCTTGAAGCGTGGGGAGCGAGAGGCATGTCGTGTTGCTGTGCTGCTTGAAGCGTGGGGAGCGAGAGGCATGTCGTGTTGCTGTGCTGCTTGAAGCGTGGGGAGCGAGAGGCATGTCGTGTTGCTGTGCTGCTTGAAGCGTGGGGAGCGAGAGGCATGTCGTGTTGCTGTGCTGCTTGAAGCGTGGGGAGCGAGAGGCATGTCGTGTTGCTGTGCTGCTTGAAGCGTGGGGAGCGAGAGGCATGTCGTGTTGCTGTGCTGCTTGAAGCGTGGGGAGCGAGAGGCATGTCGTGTTGCTGTGCTGCTTGAAGCGTGGGGAGCGAGAGGCATGTCGTGTTGCTGTGCTGCTTGAAGCGTGGGGAGCGAGAGGCATGTCGTGTTGCTGTGCTGCTTGAAGCGTGGGGAGCGAGAGGCATGTCGTGTTGCTGTGCTGCTTGAAGCGTGGGGAGCGAGAGGCATGTCGTGTTGCTGTGCTGCTTGAAGCGTGGGGAGCGAGAGGCATGTCGTGTTGCTGTGCTGCTTGAAGCGTGGGGAGCGAGAGGCATGTCGTGTTGCTGTGCTGCTTGAAGCGTGGGGAGCGAGAGGCATGTCGTGTTGCTGTGCTGCTTGAAGCGTGGGGAGCGAGAGGCATGTCGTGTTGCTGTGCTGCTTGAAGCGTGGGGAGCGAGAGGCATGTCGTGTTGCTGTGCTGCTTGAAGCGTGGGGAGCGAGAGGCATGTCGTGTTGCTGTGCTGCTTGAAGCGTGGGGAGCGAGAGGCATGTCGTGTTGCTGTGCTGCTTGAAGCGTGGGGAGCGAGAGGCATGTCGTGTTGCTGTGCTGCTTGAAGCGTGGGGAGCGAGAGGCATGTCGTGTTGCTGTGCTGCTTGAAGCGTGGGGAGCGAGAGGCATGTCGTGTTGCTGTGCTGCTTGAAGCGTGGGGAGCGAGAGGCATGTCGTGTTGCTGTGCTGCTTGAAGCGTGGGGAGCGAGAGGCATGTCGTGTTGCTGTGCTGCTTGAAGCGTGGGGAGCGAGAGGCATGTCGTGTTGCTGTGCTGCTTGAAGCGTGGGGAGCGAGAGGCATGTCGTGTTGCTGTGCTGCTTGAAGCGTGGGGAGCGAGAGGCATGTCGTGTTGCTGTGCTGCTTGAAGCGTGGGGAGCGAGAGGCATGTCGTGTTGCTGTGCTGCTTGAAGCGTGGGGAGCGAGAGGCATGTCGTGTTGCTGTGCTGCTTGAAGCGTGGGGAGCGAGAGGCATGTCGTGTTGCTGTGCTGCTTGAAGCGTGGGGAGCGAGAGGCATGTCGTGTTGCTGTGCTGCTTGAAGCGTGGGGAGCGAGAGGCATGTCGTGTTGCTGTGCTGCTTGAAGCGTGGGGAGCGAGAGGCATGTCGTGTTGCTGTGCTGCTTGAAGCGTGGGGAGCGAGAGGCATGTCGTGTTGCTGTGCTGCTTGAAGCGTGGGGAGCGAGAGGCATGTCGTGTTGCTGTGCTGCTTGAAGCGTGGGGAGCGAGAGGCATGTCGTGTTGCTGTGCTGCTTGAAGCGTGGGGAGCGAGAGGCATGTCGTGTTGCTGTGCTGCTTGAAGCGTGGGGAGCGAGAGGCATGTCGTGTTGCTGTGCTGCTTGAAGCGTGGGGAGCGAGAGGCATGTCGTGTTGCTGTGCTGCTTGAAGCGTGGGGAGCGAGAGGCATGTCGTGTTGCTGTGCTGCTTGAAGCGTGGGGAGCGAGAGGCATGTCGTGTTGCTGTGCTGCTTGAAGCGTGGGGAGCGAGAGGCATGTCGTGTTGCTGTGCTGCTTGAAGCGTGGGGAGCGAGAGGCATGTCGTGTTGCTGTGCTGCTTGAAGCGTGGGGAGCGAGAGGCATGTCGTGTTGCTGTGCTGCTTGAAGCGTGGGGAGCGAGAGGCATGTCGTGTTGCTGTGCTGCTTGAAGCGTGGGGAGCGAGAGGCATGTCGTGTTGCTGTGCTGCTTGAAGCGTGGGGAGCGAGAGGCATGTCGTGTTGCTGTGCTGCTTGAAGCGTGGGGAGCGAGAGGCATGTCGTGTTGCTGTGCTGCTTGAAGCGTGGGGAGCGAGAGGCATGTCGTGTTGCTGTGCTGCTTGAAGCGTGGGGAGCGAGAGGCATGTCGTGTTGCTGTGCTGCTTGAAGCGTGGGGAGCGAGAGGCATGTCGTGTTGCTGTGCTGCTTGAAGCGTGGGGAGCGAGAGGCATGTCGTGTTGCTGTGCTGCTTGAAGCGTGGGGAGCGAGAGGCATGTCGTGTTGCTGTGCTGCTTGAAGCGTGGGGAGCGAGAGGCATGTCGTGTTGCTGTGCTGCTTGAAGCGTGGGGAGCGAGAGGCATGTCGTGTTGCTGTGCTGCTTGAAGCGTGGGGAGCGAGAGGCATGTCGTGTTGCTGTGCTGCTTGAAGCGTGGGGAGCGAGAGGCATGTCGTGTTGCTGTGCTGCTTGAAGCGTGGGGAGCGAGAGGCATGTCGTGTTGCTGTGCTGCTTGAAGCGTGGGGAGCGAGAGGCATGTCGTGTTGCTGTGCTGCTTGAAGCGTGGGGAGCGAGAGGCATGTCGTGTTGCTGTGCTGCTTGAAGCGTGGGGAGCGAGAGGCATGTCGTGTTGCTGTGCTGCTTGAAGCGTGGGGAGCGAGAGGCATGTCGTGTTGCTGTGCTGCTTGAAGCGTGGGGAGCGAGAGGCATGTCGTGTTGCTGTGCTGCTTGAAGCGTGGGGAGCGAGAGGCATGTCGTGTTGCTGTGCTGCTTGAAGCGTGGGGAGCGAGAGGCATGTCGTGTTGCTGTGCTGCTTGAAGCGTGGGGAGCGAGAGGCATGTCGTGTTGCTGTGCTGCTTGAAGCGTGGGGAGCGAGAGGCATGTCGTGTTGCTGTGCTGCTTGAAGCGTGGGGAGCGAGAGGCATGTCGTGTTGCTGTGCTGCTTGAAGCGTGGGGAGCGAGAGGCATGTCGTGTTGCTGTGCTGCTTGAAGCGTGGGGAGCGAGAGGCATGTCGTGTTGCTGTGCTGCTTGAAGCGTGGGGAGCGAGAGGCATGTCGTGTTGCTGTGCTGCTTGAAGCGTGGGGAGCGAGAGGCATGTCGTGTTGCTGTGCTGCTTGAAGCGTGGGGAGCGAGAGGCATGTCGTGTTGCTGTGCTGCTTGAAGCGTGGGGAGCGAGAGGCATGTCGTGTTGCTGTGCTGCTTGAAGCGTGGGGAGCGAGAGGCATGTCGTGTTGCTGTGCTGCTTGAAGCGTGGGGAGCGAGAGGCATGTCGTGTTGCTGTGCTGCTTGAAGCGTGGGGAGCGAGAGGCATGTCGTGTTGCTGTGCTGCTTGAAGCGTGGGGAGCGAGAGGCATGTCGTGTTGCTGTGCTGCTTGAAGCGTGGGGAGCGAGAGGCATGTCGTGTTGCTGTGCTGCTTGAAGCGTGGGGAGCGAGAGGCATGTCGTGTTGCTGTGCTGCTTGAAGCGTGGGGAGCGAGAGGCATGTCGTGTTGCTGTGCTGCTTGAAGCGTGGGGAGCGAGAGGCATGTCGTGTTGCTGTGCTGCTTGAAGCGTGGGGAGCGAGAGGCATGTCGTGTTGCTGTGCTGCTTGAAGCGTGGGGAGCGAGAGGCATGTCGTGTTGCTGTGCTGCTTGAAGCGTGGGGAGCGAGAGGCATGTCGTGTTGCTGTGCTGCTTGAAGCGTGGGGAGCGAGAGGCATGTCGTGTTGCTGTGCTGCTTGAAGCGTGGGGAGCGAGAGGCATGTCGTGTTGCTGTGCTGCTTGAAGCGTGGGGAGCGAGAGGCATGTCGTGTTGCTGTGCTGCTTGAAGCGTGGGGAGCGAGAGGCATGTCGTGTTGCTGTGCTGCTTGAAGCGTGGGGAGCGAGAGGCATGTCGTGTTGCTGTGCTGCTTGAAGCGTGGGGAGCGAGAGGCATGTCGTGTTGCTGTGCTGCTTGAAGCGTGGGGAGCGAGAGGCATGTCGTGTTGCTGTGCTGCTTGAAGCGTGGGGAGCGAGAGGCATGTCGTGTTGCTGTGCTGCTTGAAGCGTGGGGAGCGAGAGGCATGTCGTGTTGCTGTGCTGCTTGAAGCGTGGGGAGCGAGAGGCATGTCGTGTTGCTGTGCTGCTTGAAGCGTGGGGAGCGAGAGGCATGTCGTGTTGCTGTGCTGCTTGAAGCGTGGGGAGCGAGAGGCATGTCGTGTTGCTGTGCTGCTTGAAGCGTGGGGAGCGAGAGGCATGTCGTGTTGCTGTGCTGCTTGAAGCGTGGGGAGCGAGAGGCATGTCGTGTTGCTGTGCTGCTTGAAGCGTGGGGAGCGAGAGGCATGTCGTGTTGCTGTGCTGCTTGAAGCGTGGGGAGCGAGAGGCATGTCGTGTTGCTGTGCTGCTTGAAGCGTGGGGAGCGAGAGGCATGTCGTGTTGCTGTGCTGCTTGAAGCGTGGGGAGCGAGAGGCATGTCGTGTTGCTGTGCTGCTTGAAGCGTGGGGAGCGAGAGGCATGTCGTGTTGCTGTGCTGCTTGAAGCGTGGGGAGCGAGAGGCATGTCGTGTTGCTGTGCTGCTTGAAGCGTGGGGAGCGAGAGGCATGTCGTGTTGCTGTGCTGCTTGAAGCGTGGGGAGCGAGAGGCATGTCGTGTTGCTGTGCTGCTTGAAGCGTGGGGAGCGAGAGGCATGTCGTGTTGCTGTGCTGCTTGAAGCGTGGGGAGCGAGAGGCATGTCGTGTTGCTGTGCTGCTTGAAGCGTGGGGAGCGAGAGGCATGTCGTGTTGCTGTGCTGCTTGAAGCGTGGGGAGCGAGAGGCATGTCGTGTTGCTGTGCTGCTTGAAGCGTGGGGAGCGAGAGGCATGTCGTGTTGCTGTGCTGCTTGAAGCGTGGGGAGCGAGAGGCATGTCGTGTTGCTGTGCTGCTTGAAGCGTGGGGAGCGAGAGGCATGTCGTGTTGCTGTGCTGCTTGAAGCGTGGGGAGCGAGAGGCATGTCGTGTTGCTGTGCTGCTTGAAGCGTGGGGAGCGAGAGGCATGTCGTGTTGCTGTGCTGCTTGAAGCGTGGGGAGCGAGAGGCATGTCGTGTTGCTGTGCTGCTTGAAGCGTGGGGAGCGAGAGGCATGTCGTGTTGCTGTGCTGCTTGAAGCGTGGGGAGCGAGAGGCATGTCGTGTTGCTGTGCTGCTTGAAGCGTGGGGAGCGAGAGGCATGTCGTGTTGCTGTGCTGCTTGAAGCGTGGGGAGCGAGAGGCATGTCGTGTTGCTGTGCTGCTTGAAGCGTGGGGAGCGAGAGGCATGTCGTGTTGCTGTGCTGCTTGAAGCGTGGGGAGCGAGAGGCATGTCGTGTTGCTGTGCTGCTTGAAGCGTGGGGAGCGAGAGGCATGTCGTGTTGCTGTGCTGCTTGAAGCGTGGGGAGCGAGAGGCATGTCGTGTTGCTGTGCTGCTTGAAGCGTGGGGAGCGAGAGGCATGTCGTGTTGCTGTGCTGCTTGAAGCGTGGGGAGCGAGAGGCATGTCGTGTTGCTGTGCTGCTTGAAGCGTGGGGAGCGAGAGGCATGTCGTGTTGCTGTGCTGCTTGAAGCGTGGGGAGCGAGAGGCATGTCGTGTTGCTGTGCTGCTTGAAGCGTGGGGAGCGAGAGGCATGTCGTGTTGCTGTGCTGCTTGAAGCGTGGGGAGCGAGAGGCATGTCGTGTTGCTGTGCTGCTTGAAGCGTGGGGAGCGAGAGGCATGTCGTGTTGCTGTGCTGCTTGAAGCGTGGGGAGCGAGAGGCATGTCGTGTTGCTGTGCTGCTTGAAGCGTGGGGAGCGAGAGGCATGTCGTGTTGCTGTGCTGCTTGAAGCGTGGGGAGCGAGAGGCATGTCGTGTTGCTGTGCTGCTTGAAGCGTGGGGAGCGAGAGGCATGTCGTGTTGCTGTGCTGCTTGAAGCGTGGGGAGCGAGAGGCATGTCGTGTTGCTGTGCTGCTTGAAGCGTGGGGAGCGAGAGGCATGTCGTGTTGCTGTGCTGCTTGAAGCGTGGGGAGCGAGAGGCATGTCGTGTTGCTGTGCTGCTTGAAGCGTGGGGAGCGAGAGGCATGTCGTGTTGCTGTGCTGCTTGAAGCGTGGGGAGCGAGAGGCATGTCGTGTTGCTGTGCTGCTTGAAGCGTGGGGAGCGAGAGGCATGTCGTGTTGCTGTGCTGCTTGAAGCGTGGGGAGCGAGAGGCATGTCGTGTTGCTGTGCTGCTTGAAGCGTGGGGAGCGAGAGGCATGTCGTGTTGCTGTGCTGCTTGAAGCGTGGGGAGCGAGAGGCATGTCGTGTTGCTGTGCTGCTTGAAGCGTGGGGAGCGAGAGGCATGTCGTGTTGCTGTGCTGCTTGAAGCGTGGGGAGCGAGAGGCATGTCGTGTTGCTGTGCTGCTTGAAGCGTGGGGAGCGAGAGGCATGTCGTGTTGCTGTGCTGCTTGAAGCGTGGGGAGCGAGAGGCATGTCGTGTTGCTGTGCTGCTTGAAGCGTGGGGAGCGAGAGGCATGTCGTGTTGCTGTGCTGCTTGAAGCGTGGGGAGCGAGAGGCATGTCGTGTTGCTGTGCTGCTTGAAGCGTGGGGAGCGAGAGGCATGTCGTGTTGCTGTGCTGCTTGAAGCGTGGGGAGCGAGAGGCATGTCGTGTTGCTGTGCTGCTTGAAGCGTGGGGAGCGAGAGGCATGTCGTGTTGCTGTGCTGCTTGAAGCGTGGGGAGCGAGAGGCATGTCGTGTTGCTGTGCTGCTTGAAGCGTGGGGAGCGAGAGGCATGTCGTGTTGCTGTGCTGCTTGAAGCGTGGGGAGCGAGAGGCATGTCGTGTTGCTGTGCTGCTTGAAGCGTGGGGAGCGAGAGGCATGTCGTGTTGCTGTGCTGCTTGAAGCGTGGGGAGCGAGAGGCATGTCGTGTTGCTGTGCTGCTTGAAGCGTGGGGAGCGAGAGGCATGTCGTGTTGCTGTGCTGCTTGAAGCGTGGGGAGCGAGAGGCATGTCGTGTTGCTGTGCTGCTTGAAGCGTGGGGAGCGAGAGGCATGTCGTGTTGCTGTGCTGCTTGAAGCGTGGGGAGCGAGAGGCATGTCGTGTTGCTGTGCTGCTTGAAGCGTGGGGAGCGAGAGGCATGTCGTGTTGCTGTGCTGCTTGAAGCGTGGGGAGCGAGAGGCATGTCGTGTTGCTGTGCTGCTTGAAGCGTGGGGAGCGAGAGGCATGTCGTGTTGCTGTGCTGCTTGAAGCGTGGGGAGCGAGAGGCATGTCGTGTTGCTGTGCTGCTTGAAGCGTGGGGAGCGAGAGGCATGTCGTGTTGCTGTGCTGCTTGAAGCGTGGGGAGCGAGAGGCATGTCGTGTTGCTGTGCTGCTTGAAGCGTGGGGAGCGAGAGGCATGTCGTGTTGCTGTGCTGCTTGAAGCGTGGGGAGCGAGAGGCATGTCGTGTTGCTGTGCTGCTTGAAGCGTGGGGAGCGAGAGGCATGTCGTGTTGCTGTGCTGCTTGAAGCGTGGGGAGCGAGAGGCATGTCGTGTTGCTGTGCTGCTTGAAGCGTGGGGAGCGAGAGGCATGTCGTGTTGCTGTGCTGCTTGAAGCGTGGGGAGCGAGAGGCATGTCGTGTTGCTGTGCTGCTTGAAGCGTGGGGAGCGAGAGGCATGTCGTGTTGCTGTGCTGCTTGAAGCGTGGGGAGCGAGAGGCATGTCGTGTTGCTGTGCTGCTTGAAGCGTGGGGAGCGAGAGGCATGTCGTGTTGCTGTGCTGCTTGAAGCGTGGGGAGCGAGAGGCATGTCGTGTTGCTGTGCTGCTTGAAGCGTGGGGAGCGAGAGGCATGTCGTGTTGCTGTGCTGCTTGAAGCGTGGGGAGCGAGAGGCATGTCGTGTTGCTGTGCTGCTTGAAGCGTGGGGAGCGAGAGGCATGTCGTGTTGCTGTGCTGCTTGAAGCGTGGGGAGCGAGAGGCATGTCGTGTTGCTGTGCTGCTTGAAGCGTGGGGAGCGAGAGGCATGTCGTGTTGCTGTGCTGCTTGAAGCGTGGGGAGCGAGAGGCATGTCGTGTTGCTGTGCTGCTTGAAGCGTGGGGAGCGAGAGGCATGTCGTGTTGCTGTGCTGCTTGAAGCGTGGGGAGCGAGAGGCATGTCGTGTTGCTGTGCTGCTTGAAGCGTGGGGAGCGAGAGGCATGTCGTGTTGCTGTGCTGCTTGAAGCGTGGGGAGCGAGAGGCATGTCGTGTTGCTGTGCTGCTTGAAGCGTGGGGAGCGAGAGGCATGTCGTGTTGCTGTGCTGCTTGAAGCGTGGGGAGCGAGAGGCATGTCGTGTTGCTGTGCTGCTTGAAGCGTGGGGAGCGAGAGGCATGTCGTGTTGCTGTGCTGCTTGAAGCGTGGGGAGCGAGAGGCATGTCGTGTTGCTGTGCTGCTTGAAGCGTGGGGAGCGAGAGGCATGTCGTGTTGCTGTGCTGCTTGAAGCGTGGGGAGCGAGAGGCATGTCGTGTTGCTGTGCTGCTTGAAGCGTGGGGAGCGAGAGGCATGTCGTGTTGCTGTGCTGCTTGAAGCGTGGGGAGCGAGAGGCATGTCGTGTTGCTGTGCTGCTTGAAGCGTGGGGAGCGAGAGGCATGTCGTGTTGCTGTGCTGCTTGAAGCGTGGGGAGCGAGAGGCATGTCGTGTTGCTGTGCTGCTTGAAGCGTGGGGAGCGAGAGGCATGTCGTGTTGCTGTGCTGCTTGAAGCGTGGGGAGCGAGAGGCATGTCGTGTTGCTGTGCTGCTTGAAGCGTGGGGAGCGAGAGGCATGTCGTGTTGCTGTGCTGCTTGAAGCGTGGGGAGCGAGAGGCATGTCGTGTTGCTGTGCTGCTTGAAGCGTGGGGAGCGAGAGGCATGTCGTGTTGCTGTGCTGCTTGAAGCGTGGGGAGCGAGAGGCATGTCGTGTTGCTGTGCTGCTTGAAGCGTGGGGAGCGAGAGGCATGTCGTGTTGCTGTGCTGCTTGAAGCGTGGGGAGCGAGAGGCATGTCGTGTTGCTGTGCTGCTTGAAGCGTGGGGAGCGAGAGGCATGTCGTGTTGCTGTGCTGCTTGAAGCGTGGGGAGCGAGAGGCATGTCGTGTTGCTGTGCTGCTTGAAGCGTGGGGAGCGAGAGGCATGTCGTGTTGCTGTGCTGCTTGAAGCGTGGGGAGCGAGAGGCATGTCGTGTTGCTGTGCTGCTTGAAGCGTGGGGAGCGAGAGGCATGTCGTGTTGCTGTGCTGCTTGAAGCGTGGGGAGCGAGAGGCATGTCGTGTTGCTGTGCTGCTTGAAGCGTGGGGAGCGAGAGGCATGTCGTGTTGCTGTGCTGCTTGAAGCGTGGGGAGCGAGAGGCATGTCGTGTTGCTGTGCTGCTTGAAGCGTGGGGAGCGAGAGGCATGTCGTGTTGCTGTGCTGCTTGAAGCGTGGGGAGCGAGAGGCATGTCGTGTTGCTGTGCTGCTTGAAGCGTGGGGAGCGAGAGGCATGTCGTGTTGCTGTGCTGCTTGAAGCGTGGGGAGCGAGAGGCATGTCGTGTTGCTGTGCTGCTTGAAGCGTGGGGAGCGAGAGGCATGTCGTGTTGCTGTGCTGCTTGAAGCGTGGGGAGCGAGAGGCATGTCGTGTTGCTGTGCTGCTTGAAGCGTGGGGAGCGAGAGGCATGTCGTGTTGCTGTGCTGCTTGAAGCGTGGGGAGCGAGAGGCATGTCGTGTTGCTGTGCTGCTTGAAGCGTGGGGAGCGAGAGGCATGTCGTGTTGCTGTGCTGCTTGAAGCGTGGGGAGCGAGAGGCATGTCGTGTTGCTGTGCTGCTTGAAGCGTGGGGAGCGAGAGGCATGTCGTGTTGCTGTGCTGCTTGAAGCGTGGGGAGCGAGAGGCATGTCGTGTTGCTGTGCTGCTTGAAGCGTGGGGAGCGAGAGGCATGTCGTGTTGCTGTGCTGCTTGAAGCGTGGGGAGCGAGAGGCATGTCGTGTTGCTGTGCTGCTTGAAGCGTGGGGAGCGAGAGGCATGTCGTGTTGCTGTGCTGCTTGAAGCGTGGGGAGCGAGAGGCATGTCGTGTTGCTGTGCTGCTTGAAGCGTGGGGAGCGAGAGGCATGTCGTGTTGCTGTGCTGCTTGAAGCGTGGGGAGCGAGAGGCATGTCGTGTTGCTGTGCTGCTTGAAGCGTGGGGAGCGAGAGGCATGTCGTGTTGCTGTGCTGCTTGAAGCGTGGGGAGCGAGAGGCATGTCGTGTTGCTGTGCTGCTTGAAGCGTGGGGAGCGAGAGGCATGTCGTGTTGCTGTGCTGCTTGAAGCGTGGGGAGCGAGAGGCATGTCGTGTTGCTGTGCTGCTTGAAGCGTGGGGAGCGAGAGGCATGTCGTGTTGCTGTGCTGCTTGAAGCGTGGGGAGCGAGAGGCATGTCGTGTTGCTGTGCTGCTTGAAGCGTGGGGAGCGAGAGGCATGTCGTGTTGCTGTGCTGCTTGAAGCGTGGGGAGCGAGAGGCATGTCGTGTTGCTGTGCTGCTTGAAGCGTGGGGAGCGAGAGGCATGTCGTGTTGCTGTGCTGCTTGAAGCGTGGGGAGCGAGAGGCATGTCGTGTTGCTGTGCTGCTTGAAGCGTGGGGAGCGAGAGGCATGTCGTGTTGCTGTGCTGCTTGAAGCGTGGGGAGCGAGAGGCATGTCGTGTTGCTGTGCTGCTTGAAGCGTGGGGAGCGAGAGGCATGTCGTGTTGCTGTGCTGCTTGAAGCGTGGGGAGCGAGAGGCATGTCGTGTTGCTGTGCTGCTTGAAGCGTGGGGAGCGAGAGGCATGTCGTGTTGCTGTGCTGCTTGAAGCGTGGGGAGCGAGAGGCATGTCGTGTTGCTGTGCTGCTTGAAGCGTGGGGAGCGAGAGGCATGTCGTGTTGCTGTGCTGCTTGAAGCGTGGGGAGCGAGAGGCATGTCGTGTTGCTGTGCTGCTTGAAGCGTGGGGAGCGAGAGGCATGTCGTGTTGCTGTGCTGCTTGAAGCGTGGGGAGCGAGAGGCATGTCGTGTTGCTGTGCTGCTTGAAGCGTGGGGAGCGAGAGGCATGTCGTGTTGCTGTGCTGCTTGAAGCGTGGGGAGCGAGAGGCATGTCGTGTTGCTGTGCTGCTTGAAGCGTGGGGAGCGAGAGGCATGTCGTGTTGCTGTGCTGCTTGAAGCGTGGGGAGCGAGAGGCATGTCGTGTTGCTGTGCTGCTTGAAGCGTGGGGAGCGAGAGGCATGTCGTGTTGCTGTGCTGCTTGAAGCGTGGGGAGCGAGAGGCATGTCGTGTTGCTGTGCTGCTTGAAGCGTGGGGAGCGAGAGGCATGTCGTGTTGCTGTGCTGCTTGAAGCGTGGGGAGCGAGAGGCATGTCGTGTTGCTGTGCTGCTTGAAGCGTGGGGAGCGAGAGGCATGTCGTGTTGCTGTGCTGCTTGAAGCGTGGGGAGCGAGAGGCATGTCGTGTTGCTGTGCTGCTTGAAGCGTGGGGAGCGAGAGGCATGTCGTGTTGCTGTGCTGCTTGAAGCGTGGGGAGCGAGAGGCATGTCGTGTTGCTGTGCTGCTTGAAGCGTGGGGAGCGAGAGGCATGTCGTGTTGCTGTGCTGCTTGAAGCGTGGGGAGCGAGAGGCATGTCGTGTTGCTGTGCTGCTTGAAGCGTGGGGAGCGAGAGGCATGTCGTGTTGCTGTGCTGCTTGAAGCGTGGGGAGCGAGAGGCATGTCGTGTTGCTGTGCTGCTTGAAGCGTGGGGAGCGAGAGGCATGTCGTGTTGCTGTGCTGCTTGAAGCGTGGGGAGCGAGAGGCATGTCGTGTTGCTGTGCTGCTTGAAGCGTGGGGAGCGAGAGGCATGTCGTGTTGCTGTGCTGCTTGAAGCGTGGGGAGCGAGAGGCATGTCGTGTTGCTGTGCTGCTTGAAGCGTGGGGAGCGAGAGGCATGTCGTGTTGCTGTGCTGCTTGAAGCGTGGGGAGCGAGAGGCATGTCGTGTTGCTGTGCTGCTTGAAGCGTGGGGAGCGAGAGGCATGTCGTGTTGCTGTGCTGCTTGAAGCGTGGGGAGCGAGAGGCATGTCGTGTTGCTGTGCTGCTTGAAGCGTGGGGAGCGAGAGGCATGTCGTGTTGCTGTGCTGCTTGAAGCGTGGGGAGCGAGAGGCATGTCGTGTTGCTGTGCTGCTTGAAGCGTGGGGAGCGAGAGGCATGTCGTGTTGCTGTGCTGCTTGAAGCGTGGGGAGCGAGAGGCATGTCGTGTTGCTGTGCTGCTTGAAGCGTGGGGAGCGAGAGGCATGTCGTGTTGCTGTGCTGCTTGAAGCGTGGGGAGCGAGAGGCATGTCGTGTTGCTGTGCTGCTTGAAGCGTGGGGAGCGAGAGGCATGTCGTGTTGCTGTGCTGCTTGAAGCGTGGGGAGCGAGAGGCATGTCGTGTTGCTGTGCTGCTTGAAGCGTGGGGAGCGAGAGGCATGTCGTGTTGCTGTGCTGCTTGAAGCGTGGGGAGCGAGAGGCATGTCGTGTTGCTGTGCTGCTTGAAGCGTGGGGAGCGAGAGGCATGTCGTGTTGCTGTGCTGCTTGAAGCGTGGGGAGCGAGAGGCATGTCGTGTTGCTGTGCTGCTTGAAGCGTGGGGAGCGAGAGGCATGTCGTGTTGCTGTGCTGCTTGAAGCGTGGGGAGCGAGAGGCATGTCGTGTTGCTGTGCTGCTTGAAGCGTGGGGAGCGAGAGGCATGTCGTGTTGCTGTGCTGCTTGAAGCGTGGGGAGCGAGAGGCATGTCGTGTTGCTGTGCTGCTTGAAGCGTGGGGAGCGAGAGGCATGTCGTGTTGCTGTGCTGCTTGAAGCGTGGGGAGCGAGAGGCATGTCGTGTTGCTGTGCTGCTTGAAGCGTGGGGAGCGAGAGGCATGTCGTGTTGCTGTGCTGCTTGAAGCGTGGGGAGCGAGAGGCATGTCGTGTTGCTGTGCTGCTTGAAGCGTGGGGAGCGAGAGGCATGTCGTGTTGCTGTGCTGCTTGAAGCGTGGGGAGCGAGAGGCATGTCGTGTTGCTGTGCTGCTTGAAGCGTGGGGAGCGAGAGGCATGTCGTGTTGCTGTGCTGCTTGAAGCGTGGGGAGCGAGAGGCATGTCGTGTTGCTGTGCTGCTTGAAGCGTGGGGAGCGAGAGGCATGTCGTGTTGCTGTGCTGCTTGAAGCGTGGGGAGCGAGAGGCATGTCGTGTTGCTGTGCTGCTTGAAGCGTGGGGAGCGAGAGGCATGTCGTGTTGCTGTGCTGCTTGAAGCGTGGGGAGCGAGAGGCATGTCGTGTTGCTGTGCTGCTTGAAGCGTGGGGAGCGAGAGGCATGTCGTGTTGCTGTGCTGCTTGAAGCGTGGGGAGCGAGAGGCATGTCGTGTTGCTGTGCTGCTTGAAGCGTGGGGAGCGAGAGGCATGTCGTGTTGCTGTGCTGCTTGAAGCGTGGGGAGCGAGAGGCATGTCGTGTTGCTGTGCTGCTTGAAGCGTGGGGAGCGAGAGGCATGTCGTGTTGCTGTGCTGCTTGAAGCGTGGGGAGCGAGAGGCATGTCGTGTTGCTGTGCTGCTTGAAGCGTGGGGAGCGAGAGGCATGTCGTGTTGCTGTGCTGCTTGAAGCGTGGGGAGCGAGAGGCATGTCGTGTTGCTGTGCTGCTTGAAGCGTGGGGAGCGAGAGGCATGTCGTGTTGCTGTGCTGCTTGAAGCGTGGGGAGCGAGAGGCATGTCGTGTTGCTGTGCTGCTTGAAGCGTGGGGAGCGAGAGGCATGTCGTGTTGCTGTGCTGCTTGAAGCGTGGGGAGCGAGAGGCATGTCGTGTTGCTGTGCTGCTTGAAGCGTGGGGAGCGAGAGGCATGTCGTGTTGCTGTGCTGCTTGAAGCGTGGGGAGCGAGAGGCATGTCGTGTTGCTGTGCTGCTTGAAGCGTGGGGAGCGAGAGGCATGTCGTGTTGCTGTGCTGCTTGAAGCGTGGGGAGCGAGAGGCATGTCGTGTTGCTGTGCTGCTTGAAGCGTGGGGAGCGAGAGGCATGTCGTGTTGCTGTGCTGCTTGAAGCGTGGGGAGCGAGAGGCATGTCGTGTTGCTGTGCTGCTTGAAGCGTGGGGAGCGAGAGGCATGTCGTGTTGCTGTGCTGCTTGAAGCGTGGGGAGCGAGAGGCATGTCGTGTTGCTGTGCTGCTTGAAGCGTGGGGAGCGAGAGGCATGTCGTGTTGCTGTGCTGCTTGAAGCGTGGGGAGCGAGAGGCATGTCGTGTTGCTGTGCTGCTTGAAGCGTGGGGAGCGAGAGGCATGTCGTGTTGCTGTGCTGCTTGAAGCGTGGGGAGCGAGAGGCATGTCGTGTTGCTGTGCTGCTTGAAGCGTGGGGAGCGAGAGGCATGTCGTGTTGCTGTGCTGCTTGAAGCGTGGGGAGCGAGAGGCATGTCGTGTTGCTGTGCTGCTTGAAGCGTGGGGAGCGAGAGGCATGTCGTGTTGCTGTGCTGCTTGAAGCGTGGGGAGCGAGAGGCATGTCGTGTTGCTGTGCTGCTTGAAGCGTGGGGAGCGAGAGGCATGTCGTGTTGCTGTGCTGCTTGAAGCGTGGGGAGCGAGAGGCATGTCGTGTTGCTGTGCTGCTTGAAGCGTGGGGAGCGAGAGGCATGTCGTGTTGCTGTGCTGCTTGAAGCGTGGGGAGCGAGAGGCATGTCGTGTTGCTGTGCTGCTTGAAGCGTGGGGAGCGAGAGGCATGTCGTGTTGCTGTGCTGCTTGAAGCGTGGGGAGCGAGAGGCATGTCGTGTTGCTGTGCTGCTTGAAGCGTGGGGAGCGAGAGGCATGTCGTGTTGCTGTGCTGCTTGAAGCGTGGGGAGCGAGAGGCATGTCGTGTTGCTGTGCTGCTTGAAGCGTGGGGAGCGAGAGGCATGTCGTGTTGCTGTGCTGCTTGAAGCGTGGGGAGCGAGAGGCATGTCGTGTTGCTGTGCTGCTTGAAGCGTGGGGAGCGAGAGGCATGTCGTGTTGCTGTGCTGCTTGAAGCGTGGGGAGCGAGAGGCATGTCGTGTTGCTGTGCTGCTTGAAGCGTGGGGAGCGAGAGGCATGTCGTGTTGCTGTGCTGCTTGAAGCGTGGGGAGCGAGAGGCATGTCGTGTTGCTGTGCTGCTTGAAGCGTGGGGAGCGAGAGGCATGTCGTGTTGCTGTGCTGCTTGAAGCGTGGGGAGCGAGAGGCATGTCGTGTTGCTGTGCTGCTTGAAGCGTGGGGAGCGAGAGGCATGTCGTGTTGCTGTGCTGCTTGAAGCGTGGGGAGCGAGAGGCATGTCGTGTTGCTGTGCTGCTTGAAGCGTGGGGAGCGAGAGGCATGTCGTGTTGCTGTGCTGCTTGAAGCGTGGGGAGCGAGAGGCATGTCGTGTTGCTGTGCTGCTTGAAGCGTGGGGAGCGAGAGGCATGTCGTGTTGCTGTGCTGCTTGAAGCGTGGGGAGCGAGAGGCATGTCGTGTTGCTGTGCTGCTTGAAGCGTGGGGAGCGAGAGGCATGTCGTGTTGCTGTGCTGCTTGAAGCGTGGGGAGCGAGAGGCATGTCGTGTTGCTGTGCTGCTTGAAGCGTGGGGAGCGAGAGGCATGTCGTGTTGCTGTGCTGCTTGAAGCGTGGGGAGCGAGAGGCATGTCGTGTTGCTGTGCTGCTTGAAGCGTGGGGAGCGAGAGGCATGTCGTGTTGCTGTGCTGCTTGAAGCGTGGGGAGCGAGAGGCATGTCGTGTTGCTGTGCTGCTTGAAGCGTGGGGAGCGAGAGGCATGTCGTGTTGCTGTGCTGCTTGAAGCGTGGGGAGCGAGAGGCATGTCGTGTTGCTGTGCTGCTTGAAGCGTGGGGAGCGAGAGGCATGTCGTGTTGCTGTGCTGCTTGAAGCGTGGGGAGCGAGAGGCATGTCGTGTTGCTGTGCTGCTTGAAGCGTGGGGAGCGAGAGGCATGTCGTGTTGCTGTGCTGCTTGAAGCGTGGGGAGCGAGAGGCATGTCGTGTTGCTGTGCTGCTTGAAGCGTGGGGAGCGAGAGGCATGTCGTGTTGCTGTGCTGCTTGAAGCGTGGGGAGCGAGAGGCATGTCGTGTTGCTGTGCTGCTTGAAGCGTGGGAACGAGAGGCATGTCGTGTTGCTGTGCTGCTTGAAGCGTGGGGAGCGAGAGGCATGTCGTGTTGCTGTGCTGCTTGAAGCGTGGGGAGCGAGAGGCATGTCGTGTTGCTGTGCTGCTTGAAGCGTGGGGAGCGAGAGGCATGTCGTGTTGCTGTGCTGCTTGAAGCGTGGGGAGCGAGAGGCATGTCGTGTTGCTGTGCTGCTTGAAGCGTGGGGAGCGAGAGGCATGTCGTGTTGCTGTGCTGCTTGAAGCGTGGGGAGCGAGAGGCATGTCGTGTTGCTGTGCTGCTTGAAGCGTGGGGAGCGAGAGGCATGTCGTGTTGCTGTGCTGCTTGAAGCGTGGGGAGCGAGAGGCATGTCGTGTTGCTGTGCTGCTTGAAGCGTGGGGAGCGAGAGGCATGTCGTGTTGCTGTGCTGCTTGAAGCGTGGGGAGCGAGAGGCATGTCGTGTTGCTGTGCTGCTTGAAGCGTGGGGAGCGAGAGGCATGTCGTGTTGCTGTGCTGCTTGAAGCGTGGGGAGCGAGAGGCATGTCGTGTTGCTGTGCTGCTTGAAGCGTGGGGAGCGAGAGGCATGTCGTGTTGCTGTGCTGCTTGAAGCGTGGGGAGCGAGAGGCATGTCGTGTTGCTGTGCTGCTTGAAGCGTGGGGAGCGAGAGGCATGTCGTGTTGCTGTGCTGCTTGAAGCGTGGGGAGCGAGAGGCATGTCGTGTTGCTGTGCTGCTTGAAGCGTGGGGAGCGAGAGGCATGTCGTGTTGCTGTGCTGCTTGAAGCGTGGGGAGCGAGAGGCATGTCGTGTTGCTGTGCTGCTTGAAGCGTGGGGAGCGAGAGGCATGTCGTGTTGCTGTGCTGCTTGAAGCGTGGGGAGCGAGAGGCATGTCGTGTTGCTGTGCTGCTTGAAGCGTGGGGAGCGAGAGGCATGTCGTGTTGCTGTGCTGCTTGAAGCGTGGGGAGCGAGAGGCATGTCGTGTTGCTGTGCTGCTTGAAGCGTGGGGAGCGAGAGGCATGTCGTGTTGCTGTGCTGCTTGAAGCGTGGGGAGCGAGAGGCATGTCGTGTTGCTGTGCTGCTTGAAGCGTGGGGAGCGAGAGGCATGTCGTGTTGCTGTGCTGCTTGAAGCGTGGGGAGCGAGAGGCATGTCGTGTTGCTGTGCTGCTTGAAGCGTGGGGAGCGAGAGGCATGTCGTGTTGCTGTGCTGCTTGAAGCGTGGGGAGCGAGAGGCATGTCGTGTTGCTGTGCTGCTTGAAGCGTGGGGAGCGAGAGGCATGTCGTGTTGCTGTGCTGCTTGAAGCGTGGGGAGCGAGAGGCATGTCGTGTTGCTGTGCTGCTTGAAGCGTGGGGAGCGAGAGGCATGTCGTGTTGCTGTGCTGCTTGAAGCGTGGGGAGCGAGAGGCATGTCGTGTTGCTGTGCTGCTTGAAGCGTGGGGAGCGAGAGGCATGTCGTGTTGCTGTGCTGCTTGAAGCGTGGGGAGCGAGAGGCATGTCGTGTTGCTGTGCTGCTTGAAGCGTGGGGAGCGAGAGGCATGTCGTGTTGCTGTGCTGCTTGAAGCGTGGGGAGCGAGAGGCATGTCGTGTTGCTGTGCTGCTTGAAGCGTGGGGAGCGAGAGGCATGTCGTGTTGCTGTGCTGCTTGAAGCGTGGGGAGCGAGAGGCATGTCGTGTTGCTGTGCTGCTTGAAGCGTGGGGAGCGAGAGGCATGTCGTGTTGCTGTGCTGCTTGAAGCGTGGGGAGCGAGAGGCATGTCGTGTTGCTGTGCTGCTTGAAGCGTGGGGAGCGAGAGGCATGTCGTGTTGCTGTGCTGCTTGAAGCGTGGGGAGCGAGAGGCATGTCGTGTTGCTGTGCTGCTTGAAGCGTGGGGAGCGAGAGGCATGTCGTGTTGCTGTGCTGCTTGAAGCGTGGGGAGCGAGAGGCATGTCGTGTTGCTGTGCTGCTTGAAGCGTGGGGAGCGAGAGGCATGTCGTGTTGCTGTGCTGCTTGAAGCGTGGGGAGCGAGAGGCATGTCGTGTTGCTGTGCTGCTTGAAGCGTGGGGAGCGAGAGGCATGTCGTGTTGCTGTGCTGCTTGAAGCGTGGGGAGCGAGAGGCATGTCGTGTTGCTGTGCTGCTTGAAGCGTGGGGAGCGAGAGGCATGTCGTGTTGCTGTGCTGCTTGAAGCGTGGGGAGCGAGAGGCATGTCGTGTTGCTGTGCTGCTTGAAGCGTGGGGAGCGAGAGGCATGTCGTGTTGCTGTGCTGCTTGAAGCGTGGGGAGCGAGAGGCATGTCGTGTTGCTGTGCTGCTTGAAGCGTGGGGAGCGAGAGGCATGTCGTGTTGCTGTGCTGCTTGAAGCGTGGGGAGCGAGAGGCATGTCGTGTTGCTGTGCTGCTTGAAGCGTGGGGAGCGAGAGGCATGTCGTGTTGCTGTGCTGCTTGAAGCGTGGGGAGCGAGAGGCATGTCGTGTTGCTGTGCTGCTTGAAGCGTGGGGAGCGAGAGGCATGTCGTGTTGCTGTGCTGCTTGAAGCGTGGGGAGCGAGAGGCATGTCGTGTTGCTGTGCTGCTTGAAGCGTGGGGAGCGAGAGGCATGTCGTGTTGCTGTGCTGCTTGAAGCGTGGGGAGCGAGAGGCATGTCGTGTTGCTGTGCTGCTTGAAGCGTGGGGAGCGAGAGGCATGTCGTGTTGCTGTGCTGCTTGAAGCGTGGGGAGCGAGAGGCATGTCGTGTTGCTGTGCTGCTTGAAGCGTGGGGAGCGAGAGGCATGTCGTGTTGCTGTGCTGCTTGAAGCGTGGGGAGCGAGAGGCATGTCGTGTTGCTGTGCTGCTTGAAGCGTGGGGAGCGAGAGGCATGTCGTGTTGCTGTGCTGCTTGAAGCGTGGGGAGCGAGAGGCATGTCGTGTTGCTGTGCTGCTTGAAGCGTGGGGAGCGAGAGGCATGTCGTGTTGCTGTGCTGCTTGAAGCGTGGGGAGCGAGAGGCATGTCGTGTTGCTGTGCTGCTTGAAGCGTGGGGAGCGAGAGGCATGTCGTGTTGCTGTGCTGCTTGAAGCGTGGGGAGCGAGAGGCATGTCGTGTTGCTGTGCTGCTTGAAGCGTGGGGAGCGAGAGGCATGTCGTGTTGCTGTGCTGCTTGAAGCGTGGGGAGCGAGAGGCATGTCGTGTTGCTGTGCTGCTTGAAGCGTGGGGAGCGAGAGGCATGTCGTGTTGCTGTGCTGCTTGAAGCGTGGGGAGCGAGAGGCATGTCGTGTTGCTGTGCTGCTTGAAGCGTGGGGAGCGAGAGGCATGTCGTGTTGCTGTGCTGCTTGAAGCGTGGGGAGCGAGAGGCATGTCGTGTTGCTGTGCTGCTTGAAGCGTGGGGAGCGAGAGGCATGTCGTGTTGCTGTGCTGCTTGAAGCGTGGGGAGCGAGAGGCATGTCGTGTTGCTGTGCTGCTTGAAGCGTGGGGAGCGAGAGGCATGTCGTGTTGCTGTGCTGCTTGAAGCGTGGGGAGCGAGAGGCATGTCGTGTTGCTGTGCTGCTTGAAGCGTGGGGAGCGAGAGGCATGTCGTGTTGCTGTGCTGCTTGAAGCGTGGGGAGCGAGAGGCATGTCGTGTTGCTGTGCTGCTTGAAGCGTGGGGAGCGAGAGGCATGTCGTGTTGCTGTGCTGCTTGAAGCGTGGGGAGCGAGAGGCATGTCGTGTTGCTGTGCTGCTTGAAGCGTGGGGAGCGAGAGGCATGTCGTGTTGCTGTGCTGCTTGAAGCGTGGGGAGCGAGAGGCATGTCGTGTTGCTGTGCTGCTTGAAGCGTGGGG